>BDIU01000052.1:120768-226381 GCA_002118135.1 Trebouxia sp. TZW2008 | reverse complement strand
GACTTTTCAGCATTTTGCTCAACACTTCTGCACTGCAGGACTGCCCATGACTGCAGTTTGTGCAATCCGTAATCTAACATGTTTGCTGCAGGCAACAGTGCTGGAGCAAGCAGCAATTTGTTGCGTAATACTGCATCCGAGCAGCATGCAGACGTTAATATTGCATTCACAACTACCACAGCCAGAAGTGTGGCGGCCACATACTATGCAGTCACGCAAATGAAGCTTTTGCGCATACAGAATGTGGGAATGCTTCACTCCCAGCTGCTGCAGTCAATGCTACCTTTGCATGCACTGATGATGACGATGGTGACAATGGTATAGATGTTGAACTAGTCAACATTTGTCAATGGTGTTGCGGAGTATTACGTCTGACTGTGGCAGTCAATCAGAGTCTGTGATATAGCATGCAGCGCTTTAGCTTTAAGGTTGTGTACACAAGCACGCAACACAGGCAACTTCGCTGCCTCAGCAAGCACAGATGTCAACAGGCATGTCTGAGTTTGTACTGCGCAGCCTCGAACTTCTGTGAGGTGTTCACAGCAGTGCTGTGCTGTATGGTATGCAGCATGTCGTGCTGATGATGCTTGATTTAGTCCTTGGAGTACACCGCCGCTTCCCTTGCACCATGTAGGCAACAGGTTTTGTGTTGTTCCTGTCAGTATTCTGAAGTTGAAGTGCAAAGACATCAGCAATGCTGGCATATCTTTGATGTGACTTGTAATTAACAACTTCAGAGCTACATCAGAGCAAGACACGTGACTTTGTGTCCTGTGGGGTTGGCATTCACTCATTCTTGTGCTGCATTGTTGTTTACAGAAACAATCTCATCCCATCATTACACTGATTGTGACAGAAGCATGATGCCTGTGATCTAATCAACATGAGACTTGCCTTGCCTTGATAAGCCGTAATGTTGAAATTCCTGGATCAGCAGCACAAATGCAGTTGAACAAGCTTGTTGCATGCTATCAAAGGACTCCGTCACAAGAACCTTACGCGTGCGCGCTTAAAGCTGCATCTTGCAGCACAACCCTTTGTAGCTGCATTGTATGGCTGCTCACTGAGTATCCTCGAATCGTTTGTGTTGAGATCTTTCAACAAAACACCATACCAAAACAGCACCAGCTGTATTTTGCCACTATACACTATGCTTGCAGTTCGAAATAGACATGAACCCATATTCACAACAGCAAACTTAGCATTTGCGACCAGGCATTGACCTGACAATGGCGTTGTTCACTGACCGGGTACTTAACAGTTGCACAAGGGCTGAACAAGAATGGGCATGTAGCAATTGCTTCTTTATCGGCTTGAACATCATATATTTGATGTAGGCGGATGTAGGCATCACATCATTAAACACCATTGATGTCAACACTGTCCAGGCTGTCCAGTGCATTTGACATCTGACTCCGGAAGTCTGTGCTCCAGATTTGATGAGCAGACTGTGCACGCTCTGTTTGAAGCTGCTGCGCCTGAGACACTGCTGCAAACAAGCTGTTTGAAAGCACCTGTGAGGCAAAATGAAACATCTAACATGCCTCCTATGCAAGCCAAGGCATGCATGGCTGATGTTGACATGAACAGCAGCAAACAAATGCAAGTTGCTGCTTGCACTATGAGATACTTCTTTGCATTGCATGCTTGTCAAATTTGAGGTGCATCTTGTGCAGGCTCTGCACATGCTATGACACACAAACACAACTGTTTTGGACTGGCTTGAACAGCACATGCTGTTTGACCGCAGCACGTACAAGATGGCTGTGTGTATATGCAAATCAAACAGAGATGCCTGATATGCAAAAGTCGCACTCACGTCTTTGAGAGCTGGCCTGGCTGTTGGATTGCGCTGCAGCATCTGCCTTAGCATGTTTTGTGCATTTGGCGGTGCATTCATGCTTTGGAAGAGGGCAGGATTAGCTTCAAAAGGCAAAGGAGTGTAGCCCAACATCATGCTGACCACTTCAGCTTGGTTCATGTCCTTATTGAACAAGCGTTGACCTGCATGACGTCAGTGCCCTCAACATATGGCAGAACAACCCAAATGACATATGATTGCAGCATCCCTGAGGAGGTGAAAAACCTTCACTTGCACTGTCTCAGGCTCTGGGGCATTCCATACTGATGCTGTTGCAGGAAATCTGTCAAAGCATAGCCTACGGCGCACCAAAGGATGCTTGACATTTACAGGTTGACAAGCACAATGTCTCACCATGTACTTTTTGATCTAGGATGCCAAAAAGCCTAGCCCAATACAGCAACAGGCATGTGTTAAATAGCTGCACATGCAGCACTGTAGACAATCAAGGCCTTGATGTAAATTTGGGGTGAAGGCAGAAGTGCTGTATGCTTACCACAAAGAACCTCATAGGCAATGACCCCCAGTGCCCACACATCTGCAGCAATGGTGGCAAAAGGTGGCTCCTTGCTGGTCTGATCCCCTTGCACCACCTGCAATGCAACACCAGTTTTGCAGCGGCCAAGTACAGCTAAGCTATTTGGCTGTTGCAGATGGACAAAGCAGTCTATCTTTGACAGAGATAAGGGACCCACCACAACATGCTGTTTGCAGCAGCTCTAGCACAAACATGTTACAAGTAGCAGTCAAGTGAGAGACAGATACAGATGCATGGTGATCAGGTTTGGGAGTTTACCTCTGGAGCAGCATAGCGAAGGGTGTAGCACATGTTCGCGCTGCGGGCAGAGCCTGTGTGGGACCAAGTTGCCAAGGTCAGCAGCTTCCATTGCTGCTCCTCATTGAACCAGCCAAACTGCACCGGGTGCAGGTCACAGTGCACCACCCGGTGAATATGCAAGCTATGCACAGCGTGCAGTATGTTGAAGAGGGTTGAAACCTGCAAGCATTCAGATAGTTTTGCTTCCTTTGCTGTTAGGCAAAAGGTGTTTACAGGACAAGAGGCTAACCCACTCCTTGAACCTGAATGCGGTGTTGGCTGCAATGCACGGCCAGAAAGAATGTCATATGCAAGATGTGCTGCATTGCTGCCATTCGATGCATGCAACATGGCGAAACTCCAACAGTTAAGCCAGTACAATTGGACACATCAGGGGCTGAGAGAGCTTGACAAGCCAAAATTTGTTGCAATGTGCTATATCCTGTGCTAACCTTGCACATCTACTGCCAAACAGCAATGATGCAAGCCTCAGATAAACTGTTGTGCAGATGAATGGGCAGAGCGCTGACCTTGTCTGACCAGGCAGGGACAGTAGCTTCAGCGCGTGCATTGGAGAGCCAGTGGTCCAGAGTGCAGGCTGGGCGTTCAATGACCAGGCAAGGGGGGCAAGCCGAGCCAGGGAACTCTCCAGCTGTTGCACTGTAACTTTCATTCAGACCTGCAGTGATGACATTTACTTCACAACAGACAAGATGTGAGATGCATTGCAACTTTACTGACTGATCCAACATCACAATGTGAGCAGCAGCTGAAGCATGTTGTAATTGTTTCAAGTAAAAGACGAGGTATGGGCCATCAGAGCTCCTTCCTTGTCATTCCAGGTAGAGATGCCATGACTAGATAGCTGACAGTCATGTGAGTGTTGAGAACCTCCAATTTTTGCATGTTACATTGCCCATGGCACCCCTCATAACAGTCACAAAAATTGTGCAGCTTGTCAAGCGCACAACAGTACATGCAGGGGCAGAGACTTGGCAAAATTGCATATCTGTAAGCAGGAGCAATCACAGGACCAAGCACAGAACCCAAACGCGAAGACTCAAGAGCACTTTGCTACCTGGGAGGTATTGTTGCAGCGTGATTGTGGGGGTCTCAAGCAGAGCTTTCTCCTGCAAGTAGTCCATGCCACGCGCAAACAGCTTGACAGACATATGGTGGCGCCGGTCTGCAGTGCGGTGGCCACTGCACAGCACATAGGCCGGTCCCTGCCAACCATGAGACTGCATGGTATATTTGCCCTTGAAGCTCATGCCTTCCTGCAGGATGCAACCAAGCATGTAATGGTCATCATCTGTCAGCAGACTACAAACTAGCAAAGGTATCACACCCCTGCTGCAAACCTGAATTGTGGTCTATGTTTGGACTGTATGTTGTTGACGCAATCTTGTTGCTAAAATTTTTGATAGAGCTACACACGCTTGACAGGCTGACACTGTTTGGCAACATGGCTTCTGAAAGCTGGTCATGCATGGCAACAGATCAGCTGGGTAGGAACCTTGTCTTGCATGTCATTACTTGCCTGATGTAGAACTCTTGATGTGTGGGATAGTCACCAACAAGATCTGAGATCTGAAACATGTCCTCAAAGGCACAATGACATGACTTTGATTGACACTAGCAACTGGCCAGGAGTTTGCACAAACTTCCTTATCGCAGGACATGGCTTGCAAAACATGTAATGTAAGCAACTTGCCTGCATGTGGGCGTTGACAAAGGTTTGGACGGGCCCCAGCACATCATGCTGCTCATTCTCCCTGGCCCGCACGCGTGCCACCACCCGGTCCACCTCCTGCACCACATCACACCGCTCAAACATGTCACTCCATTCCTAGCATGACTGCTGAAAGCGCTCAAACCTGGGTTCGAGTGACTGGATTTTGATACTGGCCGACATTCCAATAGGACTGCTGCTGCAAAAAAACACTCATGACATTCTGCACAGCTGGCTGATTTGAGACTTAAGGGCTAGGTTTTCCTTCCATGAAACAAGAGGCCTTGAGTGTTGTGGTACGCAAATGTTTCATGAGCAGTCGAGACTTGTGTGCAACCAATGCTGCCAAGGACAAGGCAGATGACCTGACTTGTTGACTGCAGCTCATGTTGTGATTTTGAGAGCTCAGCTTTCCACCAAGCTGACAGCGTAGCTCTTGACCAAGAGCTAATCTGACAACTGAGTCAAAAGCTAAGCTGTCAAAGTGACAGCTTGTGCAAGCAGTTGATGAGCGCATTGTCCAGTTCCACACTTTTCAACTGTTATCCATCAAAGCTCATCAACCAGCACAGGTTGATGACATGATAATTTGCCTGACAAGGCAACAGTGCTTGACAAGAGTGCATTGGCTTGCATTGATCTATACGTTGTCCGTGACTTTGGTTCAGGGCTGTGGGTCACAAACTGTAAAATGTCAAAGTTGGAACAATATGTGAGACATGTGAGCATAGGTATACAACAATATGCAGAGCCAGCTGGGAGGCAATATTGCATGAAGTACCACAGTGGTTCTTCTGATTTGGACGCTTGGTACAATACGAGGACAGTCTTGCAGTAAAGGTCATGCCATTGGGATCATATGCTTGCATCCGCCTGCAGTGGGAAAAGTGACCATAAACGTTGGATTGCAGGATAAAGACTTTTTTCTGAGTGACCCAACCAGGCTTCATAAACAGGAATGACTGTACCATGTTCTGGCCGGAGATGCCGGCGACCCTGAGCTGGGGAACAGGAGAGGGCGCCTTCAGGGCAGCTTCCTCACCAGGCTGGGCTGCCTGGCTGCGCATGACCTGCAGCCAGTTCTGGCCGGAGGTGGTGCGCATGGGCGTGGCCGTCAGGCGGTGCAGCCAGCTGCGCTCTGCACGATGGGGACCCACACGAGACCCATCTGCACAACAAGCAAGCACTTAAACAGGGACATCACTTGTAATATGTCATATCAACTTCAGCAGTCTTGTAAGAAGAAATTGCAACTTGGGGCGAGCTCATTAATGCAACGTCAGCAATAATGCAATAACAGCGCTTACAATCTGGCATGAACACGTGTTTCAATGCCATACAGCCCTGTTTTATTGCAGGTGGTACCTCTGTGAACCTAGTACGGTGCAGAATGCATCAAAACAATAAGGCAAGCAGCACAAACAGCAGCCAGAATTAGTCACCCCTATGCAAAGGTCCTGGTTTGGTGCTGTGCACTGCTAAGTCAGCTGTGTGCATCTGTGCAATTCAAGATGCAACATCACCACGCTATGTATTCTTCACTGAGGCTGCCTTGTTCTGCAGGGCAGAGTGCCCAAGGCCCATTGCTCAGCGTCCCAGCAGATGTCTTGCATGCAACAATGCTTGCATTGTCTTGAAATGATACTTGGCACTTTCTGGCAATTGAAACCATTTTGTCCATTGCTGCTGCTCAACCTTGTCACATGTTGCAAACAGTCATCGCTTATTGGAAGCATGCAAATGGTAGCTTGCACCTGCATAGAGTGCCTCTAGCAGTGCAATTGGCATGTATGACAGCAGCAGTTGTGAAGGGGTGTCAGCACCTGCAATAGTGTGGTCTGGCTCAGGGTGAACCACAACCTCCTTGGGGTTGTCAGGTTCTTGAGGACCTCTGGCAGAGTCCAGGTCCATGTTGAATGGCACCCCTGAAGCGCTTTTAGAGACAGCTTGTCCCTTCTTCTGAGGCTTAGGATCTCGCTTGCCCCACCACAAGCAGCCAGCAAGGCCTGCAGCGAGAGTTGTTGAGCAGACCCATAATGTTACATGACAATCTGCCACCAAGCACGAAGAGTAGTCAGACACAAAAGTGACAATGCATCATGCCATCAAAACTTTCTGCTCAGGTACCATCACTGCACAACAGCTGCAAACAGCCTCTGTCACCTGTTGTCAAGACTGACAGCGTACTCGAGTGCAACTGGCAGCAAAGCACAAGGATTGGCAACTCAGCGGCTTATTCATACTTTGCATCTACTCAAGTGGCTGTCAATTATTGCTTGGTTGACACAGACAGGGGCGCCAAGCAATAGCAGATCACATATATTGCCATCCTGAATTCAGGTGAATCAGGCTCGAGCTTGAAAGCACCACAAAGACACAGGTATAGGCTGCAGAGAGCAATTGTCAGGGCATGACTTACATGCAGCAACAGCCACAACCAGCACAATTGGTACTGCAACGGCAGCCTTGTGCCTGCTGCTGTGCCCGCCTGACGAGCTTCCTGTTGAGGTCACTGCTGAAAGGGTTGATGTCGCCACAATGCTTGCATTTGTGCCTGCACCCAGGCACAGTCATGGACGCAGATGCAGATTTTGACAAACGGGTTCAATGATTACTGGTAAGAATGGCAGGATGCCTCACTCCTTGTGACTATGACAGCACATGCAAATTAGCCTGAAAGAATTCTCACTCAGCTGCATAACAACAGCCAAAAAGAGTGACAGCTGGAGTAGTGAAAGAGAGGTAATCCATTGCTCAAAATTGTAAGCGTGAAAAGTACCTCTCAGAATCCTGGACACCCTTGAAACAAAAGAGGTAGCAAATGGCAACAAGGTAAAGCTGGGGTACGCAGCTTGCACAGGAATGCCAATCCTAACTACACCGGCAATGCCTGCATAACCACCTGACTTGAGTTGTATGCATGGAAACGCTTCATGCTCATGGTCTATAAACATAATGAAGACATATGCATACCAGATGCATGCTCAATGCGCAGAAGCGTTGTTGACATGCACACTGCAGCCAAATCCTCAACGCATGCCATCAAAGGGTGCAGACATACACTGCTATATACTGTGTAACCAAATAATAGTAGTCCATGCACCAAAGCACACAAAAGAAATTGCTCACAGAAGAGTGCAAGGGGCTGGTTGGATGCTGGACAAGTACCACAGCATGTTTCTCACACTGCAGAGCAGAATATCTATGGCAATTGCCAGAATGCTAGCTCTCACCAGAGGCACTGAACAGCATGGAAGGCACAGAGCTGTTCAGGGCAGCAACCATAGCATCTGAGTTATTGCAGCCTTGGCACAGCAGCTCCACAGTGGAGTCAACATATGGGTTGCCAGTAGCAGACGCTTGAAGCAAAGTCCTGCGGCCTGACTGTGTTGCGGTCTGATTGATGGGCTCTGGCAGGCGCAGCCCATTTTGCTGTGCCCCGCCATTCTCTGAGTAGGACATGACCGCTGCACCCACTGCACCTTGGGATGCTGCTGTCTGCAGGCCAACGAAATAAATGTGTCAATATCATGCATGTTGTGTGACCCTGTGCATATCGAACCATTTGCAAATGAAATCAGTTCAGGCATCTCCGAGACTGTCCAAATCAGAATCTGACAGCAAAGCTGGCAATGTTGCCAATTTGATCTGCATAAATCGACGCACAGCTATGCTGAAAAGTGCGCTGCCCATGCACTATCAGCAAATGGATGCATGCAGTCCCACATGTACACTACTCCAGAGCAGGTCTGCTGGTCTGGCCCTGCAGCATACTGCAACAAAGCTACAGGATCAACTGAAGGAAGCAGTGGCGCATTGTGTAGCACTGACATCTTGATCCTTGAAGGAGCAGCTTACATGCAAAACAGCTGACACCAGCTCCTTCTGCAGTGCTGCAGTGAAAGGCACAACACCTGCGCCTGAGAGGCGCATGGTGATGTTGTGGCGGTCCAAGCCAGCTTGCCACACTGGCTGCACTGGTTGCAGACTGGAGGGAGGCAGCTGTGAGGTGTGCCCCTGCACAGTCCTGTTGGTCCCCATAATCTGTAATGTCAGGTTGAACCCTGCAACATTCAAAGATGATGCTCAGCTACTGACTCATGCAAACTCAGCAGCATTGGCTTCAGTTGCACCAGCCGTGATACCGGCTGCAGCAGCCATGACAAACATGCATCAAGACTGGAGAGAAGCTTATGCAGTGTGAAGCGCACTCACCAGCTGTTTCATGATGCCCACAAAGCAGCAGAAACATGGGGAACCGTCTCACAAGCTGCTTTCAATTCACACTGTCTGCAGCAGAAACCTTCAGACTTAGCTCACCTTTTTGTTGCATGCCCAGCAGGTAGGATGCCGGCCCAGTGCCAGCACCACCCAGCAGCTCACCGAGCAGGGCAGGGTTCACTTGGTTCACAATCCAGAACCTGCAGCCAAACTGATCATGGTCTACTCCTTGTAATAGAATGACCTAGCCTGGTTCAGCACAATCAGTCTATGAGCCACAAGACTGGAGGCCCAGCAACAGGCCTCTGACCAAGTTTGTGGGCACCGTACATAGACAGTGGGCTCGCAAATGCAGCAATCTGCTGGTTCCCCTGAGCCTCAGAACAAACAGACAAGCTAATTGTGTCGGTATCATTTTGGATTCTGCCCACAGCTCACTGACCTAAGAGCAAATTCCTTGCCATCAGCGATAGGCAATGCGGCTGCGAAACCAATCTACACACCTAAACAGCTGAGACTGCTTGACTGCACACCTGTTAATGGTGTCTACACGCCCAGTTCCAGACACTTGGCTGTAGTTGGCTTGCAGGGTGTCCATTGACAGCCCTGCTGGGTATACAAGGCTTTGCAGCACAAACCTGCGCAGACAATGGAGACTGAAGCAGAGTCAAACAAAAACATGTGTGTAGAAAAGAGCTGAAACCGTGTAAGACAAGCATTGGTGTGACTGAGTCAGGCCACTGCGCAAGACTTACCTGTGTGCATTCAAGAAGATGTCTGTGTTAGCTGAGAGAGACTGCCCAGAAAGAGAGAGCAGCACATCGCTGCAGGTGAAGTTGCTGTTTGCTGCCTGCACTTGCACACAAAAGTGTACACCTTGTCTCAGAACACACACTTGCGGCTGTAAGGCACGACAGAGCTTTGATGGCTCACCACAACAACAGCAGGCGCAGGAGCAACAGGCTCTGGGTTTGAGGAGTTCAAACTTGGCGGGAGAGGCGGTCCTCCTCCAGGCTCAGCTGTGATGGGCGAACTCAGAAGACCTTGCACCACTTCGGAAAACGAAGTGGGACTTGCAGGAGGGCTGACTTGTCCTAGACCTGCCATTCCAGATAATTGTGTCAGAGGTCAGAGGT
This sequence comes from Trebouxia sp. TZW2008, assembly GCA_002118135.1. Taxonomy (NCBI): domain Eukaryota; kingdom Viridiplantae; phylum Chlorophyta; class Trebouxiophyceae; order Trebouxiales; family Trebouxiaceae; genus Trebouxia; species Trebouxia sp. TZW2008. The sequence goes on along the minus strand of BDIU01000052.1, from coordinate 216,614 downwards.
AAGCACCACAGCTGTAAAGACAAAGGCCTGCGAGGTTGACCTAACGCGTTGGTGACGCATGAATGGAAAGACCGCGCAAAGCATGTAATCACCTGTTGAGATGCTACAGACCATTAGGACTATAAGGCTCAGGCGAACGCCCTTGAACAGAGGCATGCGAGCCGTTCCCACTCCAAAACCAGCCTAGAAGCTCAGCTCGCGGCAGTCCGTGCGACGGGCGTCACGACGACGCGTGCTCTTGCACAAGGTGCTGCTGCAGTAGACCGCAGTCTGTGAACAAGCTGTAATGAGTATAAACGCCGGCCGGCTCCTCGCAATCTTGCTGATAACGCTTCAGCAGTGTTATCAGTGCTGTTGGCGTGGGGTGTCAGATTCGTGCGGTGGCTCTGCTGCCTGACGGGGTGCGCGCGACTTCAGCAAAGCGTCAACGACTTTTTACGAAACGTGACACCTGTTCCGACGCGGCAAGTGTGCGAAACGCAAGTGCAGACGATGTCAACGATACGGCTGGCAGGTCAGCCGATGACTTGCCTTTTCGACAAGCAGAGCAAGCACGCGCTGTTGTCTTCTCACGAATGAGTTCCGACAGCAAGCCACAAAAGGTATGCCCCGCCCAGCGCTCGTACAACAGCCGCTTGCTGTAGTCGGTTACATTACCGATTGACTCAGTGAGTGCTATTCGTGTCAGGATTTCGCGGTTTCGTGGCCCCTTGATGAGTAATGCAAGAAGCTGTAGCTTGTGCTGCTGCATGATCTGCATTGCACTGCAGACAGCATGGCGCACGTCCTGCTTGTTGTGGAGCACATGCTCAGCGAGGCGTCAGCTTTCCATGCAGCAATTCTACCAGCCATGATGTCCTTCGCAAAGCTCTGAAAGACCTGTTTGAGATGCAAGTCGCTTAAGCAAGCTTGCAATTGGCTGAAGCACGCCCATTGAGGTTCATGTCTTGGATGACACAATGTATCCAACGAATTGAACGCGGCAATATTTCAAGCCAGGCAGGAAGGGTCAAGTGATACTCTGCTGGTGGTAGAAGGTCGGACGGTGGTACCGCTGCGCTGGCGTTTTGGAGTCAAAAGTTTGCTCATCATTGTGATGCTGAGCAAAGCTGTCTCTAGATCTAGACTTAGGCGTTGTACCTTGTGCAACCAGCACATGAGTCAAGGAATCTCAAGTCATTTTGGAAACCCATGATTGCAGAAACACCACAGGACCAAAATCTATAGTAGCTTGTCAGGCGTCTGCAGATGCTGGTGATATTTCAGCCTCAAGAACAACAAGGTGCTGTCACAGTTGCAGTCCAAGTCAATGCCATCTTTGCGCACTGAGCTTGTCATTCTTCAAAGTCTGTGACCCTAATCAAACAAAATGATACTGGCAGGTTGCACCTAGCCAAGTGCTCAGTTAGAGGATCAACAGCTGAGAATGGGACTTAAAGGCTGGTCAAGACACTGATCATACTTTGGAGGACATGCTGATTAGCTCCTTTTCCACCTTCTCGGTAGCTTTGCTTTCATCCATGACCTGGCACAGTGCCTGCTTTTGACCCTGCTCACATCTAGGCTGCAATTTCACCAGCAACCCTTGCGATGTGTGTATTGTCGCCCCCTGAACGCAAAAATGTCAGCTGAGCAAGTTGCCAACTAAGCAACCTGCAGCAAACCAGCTGTACAGTGTGACATGTGTTTTGCAGACTTAAGTGAAAATAGCTGTGCTCAGCTGGCTTTGACAGAAGGACAGGGGCACAACAAGCAAAGACACCATGTTGAGTCATGAGTTTACAGGTTGGCAAAATTTGCTTTCAGTGCAGCATTTCATAGCAAGCAGTGAAATACAGCGCACCGTTGTCATGGTGACAGGGGGCGCATCAGGGTCCAGGCTGAACTCAAACCTCCTCATCAGCATAGCCAAGGCCACCACTGCTTCAGACAGCGCAAACTGATCTCCTGCACAGCATCACACACAAGTATCTTACTTCGACTCTGGGATTGCTGCATGTCCTAAGTTGTGCAGGAGAACCTGCCTCCGCAGTGGACCAAGATGCAAGGTGAACAAGCCACCCTTACTCTACATACGTACAGTGGGCCTGCTACTTGCAAAACGTTTGCGAACTTTGTTACATAATTTTATGCCAACAAGCCTCCGTTCCTGAGAAAGACTGCATGTTTCAAAACTGTTTGAAGCGACACTGACTGCGCTAAGCCAGTAAAGCGGCAGACTTACACACCTATGCATTTGCGGCGGCCAGCGCCAAAAGGTAGATAAGCGAAGTTCTCAGTGAGTTCATTGGGCACAGGACCGGCCCTCCACCTCTCCACATCAAACTCATCAGGCCGCTGCCATATCTGTGGTGCCCTGAAAATGCAAATCAGCTATATCATTAGCTGATGATGATGAATGTGATGCTGCTGCAGCTAAGCATGTCTGAGCAGGCAAAACGATTGGGTTGATGCTATAGCATTCATGTCCATACTGCTAGACTGAAGCAGCTTCTAATGCAATTGCTAAGTGCAGCAACGACATCTGAGGCTGATACTGCTTGCCAATTGCTGACAATCCATACATGTGTCTAGCAAGTGACAGACAGTATCAGCATACCATGTCAATGCTGCTTCATGCAATTGCATAACAAGCTTCATATGAGGGCAAGGTCATCACGCGAACAGCACAATGTCAGCCAATGCCACATCAGGCAGTTGTCTCACAGCAATACAATGACAAGGCTCGCTCTTTGTGCAATCTACAGACAGGCTGATCCATCATTAGTCAAGAAGTTTGCATCATGCTGTGTGATGGGGAGGCTGCCAGTTGCGCGCACCTGTGCAGATTCCAGACAGAGATGAACAGGTCGCTGCCAGGTGCCACAGTGTAGCCATTGAGTGTGTCTTCTTCTAAAGCGCGCCTGATGAGCACGGGAGGCTGGGGGTACAGCCGCATAGCCTCACTGATGACACGCGTGGTGTAGGGCAGGGCACGCACCTGCTCCATGCTGGGAATGCTGTCACCTATCACACTGTCTATCTGCATGGAAAGCAAGCGCTTGCATTGAGTCGCCCATGCCAACAACGTTTTTGAATCAGCTTCAGCAATGATGTCAAGTCTTGTGTGGTAGCAGGCCTTCTGTTAGTAGGCATTTCTTGAGGGAAGTGATAATGATAAAACACGGAATCAGCACACAATATGACGGTAGAAAAATATGTCTAGCAGCTTCGTACAAGCCCATTCCCTTTTACTTGACTGACCATGTCAACATGCATAACAGGCATCTCACAGCCCTGGTGTTAGCCCTGTTCTACCGTCTACACCGGCATGACATTGTCGGGCCGATAAGCTTTGCCATCCCCGCAGAGCAGCATCACCGTGACCTGATGTCACTACTGCAGGTGGATATGGTCTACCTCTTTGTGCACCCTGGCCACAACTTCAGGGTGGCTGGTGAGGCAGTACACAGTCCAGGTCAGCACTGCAGCTGTGGTCTCATGCCCCGCTATCAGCATGGTCATCAGGTCGTCCCTCAGCTGCTTGCTGCTGATCTGCAGCAACACAGACAGCCTGGCTGAGCACACGAGTTGCACCAAAAGCCGTCACATCGTCTGAGCTGGTGCAACAGCAGTGCCTTAGGCCGTCCTTGATTGCACTTCAGTGCATCTGGTAGTGAAGAGCCCAAAATCAACGAGGTGACAACAGAACTGCTGTTTTCTATCAGCAGCCAAAATGAACAGCTAAAACACTGCTCTGGGGCTTGCATCATGCCTGCTATATCATTTAACATGCCAGAAAAGCGTGTGATCCATCCACAAAATTCTGTATCTTGTCCAGACAGGCTTCAATGCCTTTATATGTTGTCTGTTTGCAAGCTGGAAGATTGCTTTGTAAGCTGTTTGCGCATGGAATGTTATCATCGTACAAATGATTGCAGGTGAGTTTTCAAGCAGTAAAGCGGTTTGATGCTTCTTCGCAGGCAGGCAACCCTGACAAAAACAGTTTGCGCTTTCAACACTCATGGCTATCAAACCAGCAACACAGCCTGTTGGACACATCATGGATGATCATACAGAATATAGCACAACACTTGCTACAGGATTTAGCTACACCAGCATATTCAACATTTTGCTTGCTGCTGCAGCAGCAGTATATTTGGGAAGCACGTTACCTGGTCTCCAGAAGCTAGCAGGAAATGAAGTATTGAGGGGTCCTTTTTGCCCACAAACTCCTCAACAAACTCCTGGTCTTCTTCTTCAACCAGATCTTTGCAGCGCTGTATCAATCCATCAAGGGTAGAGTTAATTATCTGAAGAGCTTCTGTGCAGCGCCGTTGTCTGGGCACAATGGCACGCAGGAGAGGCACATTCCAGTAGGGAATGAAGGCTGTGCTGCGGTACTCGGCTTCTCGCAAAGTTGTGTAGACAGCCTGCAGTCACAGCCTTTTGCTTGCTTTGCACCTTTCTAATGCTATCTTTGTTCAATCTGTGTTTCAAATGCAGCCATACTGTCAATGTGTCAAACTTGTTCCATGGGCTCCCAACTGAGGAGTACAAGGCTTAGGTGGTATAAACATGTCTGCAGGACGCTAGACACCAGGTTGTTCAAGGTCATGTTGTTTGATCAAGTCAAGGGATCAAAGCCTCTAGGTCGCCCAAGGAAGATCTGGAATGACATTGTTTTGTCTGACTTTCATCAGTTGAACATCAGGCGTCCATATCGCGACGCTCAAGACAAGCCTGCCTGGCAAGACAGGAGTTGTGCCACACATACCTAGCAGTATATGCTGGAACAGGTGACTATTGCTATTGTTATCAGTGGACCGGCACAGGAACCATGCCTTTGGCAACCATGTGTTTCAGAGTACAGCGCCGTTGACAAGACGCTCAGCCATACCCTGCTCATATGCTCAATGCATGGCTTTGCTTTCACAATAAGCAAGATCTGCATTTGCATGAAGGCCAAAGTCCACCGCATGACTGGGACATGCACTCTTGCTTGTGCAATGCGAGCTTGAGCTGCATGTCATGGCAGGTAGTATGATGATAGGACATTACCTGAATGAAAGGGTCATCATGGGTCAAAGAGTCAAAATCATAGTTGAACACTGCTTTGCCAATGATGTCCAATGTCAAGCGGCTGAAGAAGTTTTCCATCTCTACTGGCCTGCCCTCCAGCACTGCCTTCTCAAGTGTGACCATGCCGTGTTGCGTGCTCTGCCCAAACATGGTCACCATGCTGGCAATGTATTTTTTGTGCAAAGATGGCACAATGGCTCGCCGCCGCATCTTCCAGATCTCTCCGTCAGCAGGGATCAAGCCCTTGCCCATGACAAAGTCAAGTATTTCTGATAGTAGGCCCTTAGAGTATTTGTGGGCATTGGTTAGCAGCACTTGCTTGGCCAATGCAGGGTCTGAGATCACCACAAAACTCTTGGGCCCAAAGCTGAGCCTGAAGACTGGTCCATATGCCAAAAATAGCTTGAACAAAGGGACAAAGACTGGCTGACCAACAATCTCTCTGATGTCACCAGTGGCTTCTGGCATGCGAGCTGCTGCTTCTCGACGCCATTTCTGTCCCAACCTGGCTAACCGTAGGGAAACTGCTCTGCCTGCACAACAGCAGGGTACTTTATGCCTGTCTGCGGAATTAGATGCCGCAGCTGCATTGTTCATGCGCATCTGCACCTTTGCAGAGTCCAGGCACGGTAAATAATGCAACATACAGGAAGAAACCTGACCAACTGCGAAAAGCACATGCCTGGACCAAACGGGTCTTTGGCTAGAGCTTGCCGGACCGGGCGCAATAGCTTTTCTTTGGTAGATCCCTGGTCACTGAACTCGCCGGACGAGATGCGATCTTCGAGACTGCCCCCTTTGCGGTCAAGCAATACGCCGTTGTTGCTGCTGATGAGCGCCTTGCTCTTCCCGTTGCCGGCGCCATTGCCGTTGCCGTTGCTTTGTGCCTGAGGCGGAGATTGATTAATGTCCTGAGTGTTGAGCTTTTCGGCTCGCACAGTCAAGCTCGGGCGACGACACCTAGCGTCCCTACATTGCCAACGATGCGTTTTATTGCTGCGTACAAAGACCGTGGACGACGTGCCGGCATGCAAGCAAACGGGCATCATCCGCAGACGGGCCACAGGATCAGCTCAGCCTCAGCGCGGCGTTGCCCTAAGCGCCGCACATCGCTGCATCAGCGCGTGCACAACAGCACAACTGACGCATTCTTGGCTGATGACGCCTGTCGCAATTTCGTAAAGTCTGATAAGATTAGGGCAAAAGTCTCAGGGTAAACTTGATTTTGCTGCTCGAGTGCTGTGCTCATGTGGCATCTGAACGCCGCAGGCTGAACATGTTGCAAATGACATCTGCTCACAGCTGACTGGCATCCAGTCTAAGGTCATCACACTGATAGATAGAGCCTGTTAAAGTACTTGAGAGGTACTTGACTCTGCAACTCCGACAGCTGAGCAAAGCATAATCTGTCGCAAACAACTAGCTAGCCTAGCATTCTGCATCTGGTTTATGACAAAACTTCATGAAACTGGGTGGGAGCAAACTGCAACAGGTCTAGACACATGCAAACGACACATGTTAAGCCAGACTCTAAGAGAGCAAATTCTGCTCCACTACCTCTGCCTGAGCCGTTTACCCAGTTGAGAAGTCCTTTTAGATGCTTTGGCTTGCACATTCTGCTTTCCTTTCTGCCTTACACCACGTACCCTGGGCTTGTTAGAGGCAGGCTTTTGCTGTGAGACCTTGACATCATCAAGTTGAGGACTGTTATCATCAGGCTGCTGCTGCTCCTGCTCCTCTTCAACTTCAGCATCACTGCCGCCACCTTGCATAGCTGCCATGACAGCTTCCCAAGATAGGTCTCCAACCTCATCGTCATCATCACCAGCAGCAGCACCATCATCACCACTGCCGCTGTGGCCTGCCGCTTGTCTGTCTACAAGGTCCTGTTGACTAGCAGCATCCTCACTAGCACCACTGCCGGCTGAGTCCTCGTCATCGCTTGCGTCACTGTCTTCACCTGAGTCAATGTCCTCACTGCCCACCTGCAGCACATCAGATCCCCACATTTGAAGGCAGCTCTGATTATCCAGCTGATACAGCAATGCTTTGCAGCTTGACCTTTGTTGCTCATGCTTGATGATAGCGGTGAGGCTAGACTGAGCTGGAGTGACGAGGTTCCAGACAAAATGGGCAAGCCTGAGCCTCAGCATTGAGAGCTTGCCATGAAACTGTAAGAGGTCTCAGAGACAGTGGCACTGGCTGGCAGCAAGCGCCGCATGCAGCAATCACTGAAGACACCAATCAAGCAATATGCAACAGTTGTCGTAGAGGCTCAGCAGGGGGTCACACAGACAAAGTCTGTGTACAAGCAGAAGTCACCTGTCCATCAGAACCTTCTCCAGCAGAGGACTGCGCAGGGTCTTGTTCTGGGGACACTGCAATGTCAGGTTCATCAGGTGAAGCAGCAGGGTCAGCAGCTTCATCAGAGAACATGTTCTGGGCTTCAGGGATTGGCTTGCGTATTTGCTTGGCCACAGCTGCAGCAGCCTCTTGCAGCACTGCCTCTGCTGCTGCCACAGCTGCAGTGGCTTGGCCACCCATGTCAGTGGCAGCATCCTCTGCCTGCAGGGCCACAACATCAAAATATTTAGATAGCAGAGTCAGCAGCAATGGCTAGTAATCAGCAGTACAGTTCCTGTACAGAATACCTTTTGAGCCCAGGTACTGATCAGCCCAGCGCAAGAGCTGCGCGAACAACAGACCCCCCAATAGAGTACATAGAGAGGACGAACGAGAGATGACCAGCTTGCTACAGAGACACAGCTGTTTGGAACAGAAAAGCAGTCCGCCATACAATTCAACACATGAGCCAAAGCAATGTGACAAGCACTCACAGTGACAGCCTGGCTTGGCTTGTGGGTTGTGGTGGGATGTGAGGCCCGCTCCTCATAGTCAGGAGGCAGGGCAAAGTAGGGAATCTTTCCCCTCTGCCAGTCATACAGCACCATGCGGGCTGCTGTGTTCAGGTCTGGCTCACCACCCCTGAGCAGCTTCCCTGAGTTGCGAGCCAGCTGAGTTAAGAAGTCTGTAGTGTCGTCCCATGACTTCACCTTGTATGCGCGCACCTAAACAGTCAAGTTACAACAGGTGTCAGGGTGCTGGCAGCACAGAGGAGTGATGGGCATTGCAGGCAATGCGCACAGCAAAAGCTGATGATTTCTGTGCTTCTGCACAGAAGGCAAGCAAGTGACACAGCTACCTTGACACATGTCAACATGCTTGCAGAGCCAACATTGGCAACATCATGGGGCTTGGTAGACTGAAGGCTTCATTAATCAAGACCTCTTGCAAGACGGCTGCAGGTCTGTGCAATTGGACATTGATGTGTAAAATTTCAAAAAGTGCTGTGCAAAAGAGCAGTCTGCCTGATCAGCTGCAGGATGCATGATTAACAATCAGGCTGTAATGTCCAACTTTGTGGGCAACAAGATTTGCCAGAGAATGCTTGCCCATAATGGGTGCATATGCTGCATATGATATGCAGGGCATGCTTACCAAATATTCACGCTTCACACGGCTCAGCACTGCGCTCACATGCTCAGTTGCATCCTCCTGCAACACACACTCACGGCCTTAGATTCAATTTAGCAGCAAATGACATGCTTCTTGCAAACGCTATGAAGGCAGGGGAAAAGAAAATTTTTGGAGGTTTCCAGAAATCCAGTGACAACGCCCAATAGTTTGCCAAGAGCACTTGACTTTCTGATTGACTTTCTGATTGCAGTCAGTCAAGTGCAAAGCCTGCACGTGCTGCTGCCACATTGAGAGTTCTGGTATCATCTTTTGAGTTGCACAGGCAACAATGCACGTCAAGGACAGCTTCAACATCAAAGATATGGCACAGTTGTGGCCAAGAAACAGGAGACCCACCAGGTTCTCCACACGCACCACTCCCTTCAGCACAATGTCTGTCTGATCGTCATCATTCTTGTTGTAGACAATGCCGGGGCAGTCAATGAGGAAGATGCGCTTCATGAGGGTGATGTACTGCCACACCTTGGTCTCTCCCGGCACTGGCGCCACCTTGCACACCTGCAGCACGGCAGTGGGGTGCAGCACTATACAGCTAGCGCCTCTCAGCTGTTCAACAACATATTAGAGGCCAATCATGCAGTCTGGCCTGCTATGATCTGGAGCGTCAGGCAAGGCACTTGCATTTGGACGATGCAAGATCTAAGCAGTTTTCCTGCCAAAGCAATGCTGATGATCCTTGTGGGTTGTGGTTATGTAGCACATGTCAATGCATAGATGGTGTAGACAATAGATGGTGTAGACAAACACAGACAGCTTGATGCCAGATGTGATTCGAGCTGAAAGCTTTGTGCACTCACGCATTGCAATCGTAGTCAATCAGGTGAGATTCTTATGTACAGGCTGAAATGCTGTATGACAGCACTGCCAAAGGAGCATATGATGCCACCTAGACAGAACCCCTTGTCTAATCTAGCTTGCAGGGTCAACTGGCACTCTTGCTGCATCTCAGCATGGCCTAGTTGAGATACATATGGCAAAGCCATCAGCAGAAGCCAGATGCTCACCTTCTTGGTTCTGAGGGTGTTGATGACTGATGACTTGCCAACATTGGGGTAGCCCACAAAGCCCACGCTGATGTACTTCTTGTCGGTCCGCAGGCGTGACAGCTGGCGCAGCAGGCTCAGCAGGCTGCCCTTGCCAAAGGGGCTGGTGATGCTGGCGTGGAACGCCAGGCAGGGATACTCCGCACTCAAGTAGCCCAGCCACCTCTTGGTCACCCAAGCGGGCACCTGCATTACATCACATGATATGATGGACAACACACTTGACTGCTGTGCACCTGTTTTGCAACTCCGCTGATTTGAACCTCAGCTTGGGCAGTCATGAACATCATGGCATCTGCTGTCTTTGCCAATCTGAGCCATTGCGTGCCTGACAAACAGTATACACGACAAGCAAAAGGCCAAGAAGCCTATGTGGATATAGCACGGGCAAAACTGAGTTATTGTGGCAGCAACCTTCAGCTTCAACAAAATCTCAATGCACACATGTGCAAGAAGCCCTTTGAGCCTTGCAGCAGAAGTGGCTCATGCATGAAGCTCACATGATCCAGCTTTTTCCAATATGACCTCAACGACAGGGTTGTAAGACGTGATTGCATCTGCTGCTGTGGTTTTGAAAACAGTGATGCTGAAAGTATGTATGAATGACAGGGCCCAATGTTTACAACGCTTGTCTGCGCAGCTTTCCAACCTTTGAGTGGCTTGATGCATCATGACAAGCCAGTGAAACTGCTGTAATTTGTTGCTAATATGCTTCTGCTATGCTTATTGCATGCCATGTAGCAACATCATCAAGTGCACTTCAAAAATCATCCATCAATACGCGTACCAGGTCGCATTTGTTGATGAGCAGCAGCATGTGCTTGTGGCGTGCATTCTTCTTGATGTGCTGCTCCAGGTGCCTGCAGCGGGTGCCTAATGGATCACGCGCATCCAGCACCTACAGGCATCAGGCAGCTCCCTACTGGATCAATGATTTTGTGACAGTAAGATGAAAGGCTAGGCAGCATTGATGATCAGAACTGGCATGTTTGGTGCACAGACATCAGCTTTACACAGGTTACACAGTGCAACTCCATTTATTGCATGACGCGATGCTAGAAGCTGGACACTATATGCTGCACTGCAAAAGAGAAGCTCAGTGAGGCACAGCTAAGACATGCATTGATTTGACGACATGGTAACCTGCAGAAGGTGCAAAGGAAACAATAATTGTAGGGCTGAGCAGTTGCATGCACACACCTGCACCACAACATCTGATGAGTCCACCACTTTGTAGAGTTCACCCCAGATGCGCTTGGACTGCCCTTTCTCAAAGAGCTTGTCCCTGGCAGCCAGGCTGACCCCATCCTCTTCCTCCTCAGACTCACTACCATACCTGCAAGCCACAGCAGAAGTCCTATCACTACACAAAACAGCATGGCAGTGCTGCAGTTGCGACGCAAGCTGCCAATGGAAGCATGCATCCACTGGTTTCTGTGACTGCCTTGCTTGTTGCGGTGCCCATGCAACAACATCCTGCTGTGCAACTCTCAAAGAAACGTATGACGAGCGTGTCAAAGCCATACTGAACTTACTTAGCTGTGTGTGTTGCGAGAGTTGTGCTGTGTGATGCTAACAGCTGGTTGGGAATGCCAGGACCTGTGGTAGAGTACTCAACACATTGCCATGAGATGCTGCATTGACCAGTTAAGACAGCATCTAGTGTGCTGAGTAACTGAATACAGAGCAAGTCAGCAGGAAAGCTGCTGTGAGTCAAGCAGCTTTGCTCTGAAAGGGCTTGCTGCAGTGTCTGAGACGCTCACTTGTCAGTTGTCTGCTCTGCTTGGCTTAGCAAATCGTGATAAGAGTCTGATGCTAGCTTGGGCTTCTTGCGAATATGCCTGGTGCCAAAGGTGTCCTTGTAGGGTTGTGTCTGCAGCAGATGCACCCTAGCCGCGCGGCCAGAAGCCTTGGACTCTGGGTTTTGCAGCAAGCTGAGGGGCAGCTTCTTCTCTCGTAACAGGACTGTGTATGCATCATCCACCTAGCACAGCGCACTTGATGTGACCGTGTATTCTGCAACATGAGACGTTGACACAGCCACAACTGGTGAAGATCTAAGTCCAGTTTCTGTGTAAGGTACGTTTTGTGAAGAGTATGTGACGGTCAGCACAAGTAATCAACAAATGAAGCAAAGCGCAGCCTGCTTGACAGGTTCAGAAGCCATGGCGTGTGAAATGGCTGATTGACAAGTGCGCTGCATGCCACTGTGCTCAGCATGTCCTGATAGTATGCAGTCTCGGAAGCATGAGTGCATGCATTGAGAAAACAATTATGCAGATGTCATGCATGAAGCCCCAAGCTGACCTTGGTGCTCATCTCCTGTCTAAACTGATCAAGCTGCTTCTGGCCGACGACACGAGTGTTACCAAACCAGCGCCTGTCCGGCTGTATTCTACTGTTTGGCAACTCTTTGGACTGAAACTCCTGCAGCAGTGCAAAAGGCATGTTGTACTGTGTATGCTTGTTGACTAGCCACTTGGCTTGGACGCTGGCCTTGCAGCTTTCTCCAGGTCTTGCTGACCATGTCAGCTGACTCACCTCATGAATGACCTTCCCTTTCTTGTCTCTGACTGCACGTGTCTTGTACATGTTGAGTCTGCGCACCTGTACAACCAGAGCGCTATTTGAGCTGTAAGAACTACTTGTAAGCTGGGACAAAATGCAGGCTTTGGCATCGAAATTCCTACCGTCGATGCATCTCTGCGTTCTTTGCCACCTTTGCCAGTTGGGGTCTTGCTTGGCCTGCTGGAGTCGTTAGAGTGTTTAGGTTTTCGACTGTCGACTGTCTTGGTCTTGACTTTTCCCATCTTGAGGACGCCGATATTACTTTTGCTGTCGACAGTGAACCTGCTTTGACGCAGCAATTTTCGGCAGGCCGCAAAGCTATTCTGCGCTCTTGCTTGCGCTTTTGCTTTGCCAGACAGGACAGTCAGCAGAGTACGCGCACCGCCATGCTACCTGCTCGTAGACTTATGACTAAACTTCACAGCAGGGCTGCCAAGCCCTAGCCAAAGATAAAGTTTGCTGTCGAACACTCCGGCATTTTGTGCTGCCTACAGCGGCAGCGTCAAACCCGTTGGAGCGCCAATCCAGGGCGAGCACAGCCATTGGCCGGAGCGTAAATTGACAACAATGTCGGCAGTGCCGGAGGCGGCAGGTATGCCTCAATACGGGTTGCACTGGCCGCCGCATCATCTTGCCGACATGTACCAATTGTGCACGAGCAGGCGCAGGGAAGAAACATAGGTCGATTTTATGCAGGTCGGGAGACTTTCCGCGATGACACGAGCGAGAGGTGCTTGTTTGCAGCAAAGCTTGAGGGAATAGGTTTGAAAGGTATCTTTGTTTCGTCGATGCTGACGGAGTCGTGTGCTGCAGTTCGGACGATGCAGCTCTATCTGATCCAGACACAGACGAAGTAGAGTCTATTCATGATGAGGCAAGATTCCTGTGCCTGTGGCAATCATGCTACTGTGTCCTTTCTGTGTTAACCCTCCTTGTTGCATGCAGGATGTGTTTGAAGCTGCAGACCACGTTGCTGAGGATGTTTTTCGAGATGCTCAAGAGGACATCGGTGTTGAATCTCCTACTGCTGAATCTCCTACTGCTGATTATCATGAAGCAGGCAAGTGTCAAGCAAAGACCAGTAAACCCATCGCCTCATGCAAGCATCAATTTCAAGCATTCTTGTGTTGTCTTGACAAGGATTCATGATGTGCAGAGGTGCAAGCATACTTTGCGAGAAGCAGGCCACAAGGCGAGGATCAGCCAAGCCAGCCGGAGACCACAGCAGAGCCAGCCTTGACAGCAGAAACCACTGACAATGCAGCTCTGCCAAGCATCGAGGCTGTGACTGTAGATGAGTCAGAACTTCAGCAAGAGCCATCTGCCTCAGAAGCTGATGCAAGCAGCAGTCAGCAAGCAGGTGAAGAGGGCACAGCCAGGCAGCCAGATTTACCTGAGATCCAGGAAGTCCTGGAGGATGCTGCTGCGCCATCTGAGTCCCAACCACAGTCTGATATCAGCAAGTCTGAGAGCGAAACATCCGCCCAGACGCGTGAGGAAGAGGGGCCTGCTTCTAGCACAGCACAGACCAGGCTGGCAGACATTCCTGAGCAGTCTGTGTCTCCACCTACTGAGGCAGAGCCTGTGCTTGAGCAGGTCCAGCCAGCAACTCAGCCAGCATCTGAAGCAGCAGCTGCTGAGTCAGAGCTTGAAGAAGCAACTGCAACGCTGGAATCCGAGACAGCAGCTGGCTCAGAGGCAAAGGAAGAGGCTGAGTCGAGCTCAAGGACAGCAGAGCAGACAGCTGCTACTATCAACAGCAGCAAGGGTCTGCCCCGCCTGCCCAGTCTCCCTGCCAGGCGCAGCCAAGCTCCTGCTAGACCAAGAGCAGAACAAGCCACAGCAGGTAGGCTCAAGCTGAGTGCTTTTTTTAAGTGCTGTTTTCATAGTCAGAACATATTAAGGCAGAATCGCCGCCACCTCTGCTCATCATGTAAAGCTTATGAGCGACTCAAAGAGGGCACATGAAACATGCAAGCATCCCTTCTGATGGTGCAGTATCGCATGTGTTGGTTAGGCTTGATGCAGTGCTTGCATCATAGACCTAATCACTGTACAAATGCATTTGACTTGCATGTATACCATCACTTGTGCTAGACTGCAATGCTTTGCAATTGGTACACATTGTGCAAGACCCAACAAATTGCTGTACATACTGCTGCAACAGGCAACACGGTTGCATGCTACTGTAGCATCGGCATTGCGACAAATGCCCGCCAGTACAATATTGTGGTGCATTCACAGCATGCAGCTTCATTGCTCATGATAAAAAGAGTGTGTAAGGAGAAACTCTGGTTTTCTGTACAGAGGCTGAAGGCACCACCACTTCTGAGCCTTCCCCTGCCCCTGCCACTGATCCACCTCCTACAGTACCTGTCGCCAGCAGCAGTGAGCCTGTCCCCATCTCAACTCCTGCAGTACCTGTTGCCAGCAGCAGTGAGGAGCCTGTCCCCATCTCAGCTCCTCCTCAGGTAGCTGAAAGCAGTGCAAATGTAACAGACAAGCCTGCCCAGCCCACTGACAACCCGGTCCCTGCCTCTCCTCCAACAGCAGCAGCCAACAATGGGCGCACTGGGGCCACAGGCGCCTCAACAGGCAATGGCAATGGCAGCCCATCTCCCGCTGTTGCCCCTGGTGCTGCCTCCAGCAGCGGTGGTGGTGCCCTTGGCAGTGGCGAAGCGCCTGCCAAGCCCTCAGCCACCCGTGGGCCTGCCCTGCCATCCAGGGCATCTGGCAGCAGCAGTGGACCTGCCCTACCTGCCAGGCCATCTGCAAGGGCATCTGGCAGCAGCAGCGGACCTGCCCTACCTGCTAGGGCATCTGGCAGCAGCAGTGGACCTGCCCTACCTGCTAGGGCATCTGGCAGCAGCAGCGGTCCTGCCCTGCCAGCTAGGCCAGCAGCTGGTACTCCTCCCAGCTCCTCGGGTGCTCAGCCTTCAGGCAGTGCCAACCCCAGCATCCCCCCCAGGCAGCCAGCAGCCAACCCCACACCTCCAGCAGCCACCCCGCCCCAGCAGCCAGCTAGCAACGGGTCGTCAGGCACAGTTGCTGTGGCAGGTGAGGAGGAGGTCGATGAGCACAATGCTCTGCGAGAGAAGGTGCAGGGCTTCAGAGAGCTGCTGGTGCGCCTCACTCTCAGGCTGGGCCAGAGTACCCGTGGTACCATTGTGCAGCAGGTCAACTACAGGTACACTCACTCCAAGCTCCATGTGCAAGCTGGTGCACATGCTGTAGCATTGCTGGTCATTGTCTTATCTTCGAATCAATCTTTCATCTGTTGTCACAATACTGGCATGAGCACGCTGCGTCCAGTTGTTTACTCCTCCAAGCCTGGAGTCTGTCAGTCTGTCATCAGCATCCCGACAGCAAACTATTTGGCATACCCAATAGCTCAGGTCAAGACAGCCTTACAAGCCACTGTTGCTGCTTGGAGCTGCTGTCAGCAGTCACGCATCCCAATCCTATACATTGGTTTGCAGCTTGGTTCCATTTCTTGTGTGTGAATCTAGCAGGCTCGTAGGACCTCATTAGGAAGCTTGGTACATGGTGCTGTTAGATGCCACAGAGACAGTTTGTAAGCAAAAGTGTGTATACAAGTGATGGAAGTGAGGCTCTTTTTTTGTCAACATAGAGCGGCTTAGCTAGAACTGTTTGGAACTAGCTCGCTGCTTCTATAAGCACCTAGCAGAGTCATACAATCTTGTTCGCCTTTCAGTCAGTGTTGATGTTTATGACAATGATGACAATCTTGTGACTGTCGGCGTTGATGATGCTGCCGCAGGCTAGACTTGGCAGAGCGGCTGCGGCTGCCTGGTGGTGCTGCCAGCACAGCAGCCCGCAAACGCTTTGGCTTTGAGGCGGCCTGCCGCACGGCGGAGCAGCAGGAGCAGGCAAACCCTGATGAGCCTCTGCCCTTCGCCTGCACTGTCATGGTACACCACCCTTCTTGCCTGCCTAAACATGTGGATCACACTGCTGTCATGAAAGCCCGTTTGTATTGCTGCAGTTGCTGTGAAGAACACTGTCTTTACACCAAAATGCAATCACCGCCCAATTGCAATCATTGTTTTGTCTTCACAGCAAGAGCACCTGTCCAATGAGTGCCCTTATCACAGATGATTACAGTACTTGCGTCAAAAGTCGCAGCTATCCTTGCACTCGTCAGAGCAGCAGCCATCCTCTGCTCACAAGCTGAGCATGAGACCAACCTTAATCGATACAAGAAGACCAACACACTTCATTGCTGAATGACATCTTTGTAATGGCTACAGGTGATTGGCATGAGCGGGGTGGGCAAGAGCGCCACCATCAACAGCGTGTTGGACCAAGTTGAGGCAGCGCCCACCAATGCCTTTGGACTGGGCACCACCAGCATCAAACAAGTCACTGGAACTGTGGCTGGGGTCAAAATCAAGTTCATTGACACACCCGGGCTGCAGCCCTCAGCTGGCAACATCGGAAGCAACCAAAGGAAGCTGGTGAAGATGCAGAGTGCATTCAAGAAGCACAAGCCTGACCTGGTGGTCTACATGGACCGCGCTGATGTCCTCAGGTGCTGCACTTCATCATTGCCAGCTGCTGTCTGAGCTGCACAGCACTGTTTCTATGTGCTTTGCTAGTTTGTCTGCGCTCCTCCAGCATGACCAAAGCACTGCATACTGATGTGTACATGCCCATGCAGCAGTTGATACTGTCTGCAAATGCCTGTCTGCAAAACAGCAATGCCTTATGCAATGCTGCTGCCTCTATTCTACAGCAGACTGTCGATCCCTAGCTGGATCCCTGCTATAATACAGCTGTCAACCTATACATCACACATACAGGCATGTTTTGCATGATGACATGGCGTAAAGCTGTGAACACAAACCTGCATGAGCGGGTTCACGCTACCATGCATGTTGGGAGGCTCATCTCAAGTGCCACTGAGACAGCCGCAAAGCTATCAAGTTGAAAATTGTGAGCCTGCTGGGTGCAACAGAATGCTGCGACTTAAAGGTTGCATATGCCAACTCATGATCATGTTGACTTACACCAGTGTGATGCAGGACTGATGGAGCAGATGTGCCGCTGCTGAAGGCCATCACTGAGACCTTTGGCCCCAGCCTCTGGTTCAACACCATTGTGGCGCTCACTCATGCTGCAGCAGCTCCCCCTGATGGCAACAATGGGCCCCTCACCTATGACACCTACACCAGAGGCCGCACTCAACTGCTGCAGCAAAACATCAGGCAAGCTGCACCACCCCACTTGCAGTTCACTCGACTTGCTTGCCTACTTCAGCTCTTTCAGTTGCAGAAATCAATTTGGCTTTGAAATCTCACAACAGATCCAGTGGTCAAGCTGGTTGCAGGCTGCTAGTGTAGTCATTGTAGACGCATGTATAATTTAGCGCTAAGGCCCAGCACAGATGTCACTGCCTTTGTGCTTACTCCAGCAGTAAATCAGGGGTCTTTGACTACAGCTTGGATCAAGCACACAAATGTGTTGTTCATAATGTAGTTTAAATAACCTACAATTTCTACACCTTTCGACGAATTATTTGCATGACAGACTTGATCTGCACTTTGCATGAAGCTGTTGGATGATTTGTGCAGGCAGGCAACTGGCGACATGCGGCTGCTGAATCCAGTGGCTCTGGTGGAGAACCACCCAGCCTGCCGTAAGAATGAACGCGGCCAGGCTGTGCTGCCCAACCAGATGGTGTGGAAGCCGCACTTCCTGCTGCTGCTGCTGTCCTCCAAGCTGTTGTCTGACACCGATGGCCTGCTCAAGGTCCAACAGGGCAGCGATGCTCAGGAGGCGCAGCGGCGTGCTATGCGTATGCTGCTGCAGGGCCGCAAGATGCCCCCCATCCCCTACCTCCTTGCGAACTTCATTCAGAAGAAGTCGGTGAGTCCCNNATTCAAAAGAAGGCGGGGGGTCCCCCCCCCCCCCACCCTTCGCTCCCCCCCTACACTTAATGCTCCCATTGTAGCGGTGTGGCATCTGCACAAAACAGCAACGATCAGCATGCTGGTATTCTGCACAGGCCCGTATATGCTGTCGCAGACACACTGCACCCGCGTCAAGTTACCTGACTTCTCTGCAATCTAAGCCATCCTGCTAATGGCATCAAGTGACCTAAGCTGATGCGGCATGCGCTGTATGCAAAGAAGCAGTTTTGATGATCGTGAAATCAGCCGTTTGACAGGCAGAGTCAAATGTCAGAACCATTGCAAGGCTGTTATGATTTGGGCAGTGTTGCCTGATGATGTGTCAAGTGAGCCTGTGTGATGGTGCTGCAGCCGCGCAAAACTCCTTACCCTGAGGAGCAAGCTTTGGCGCATCCCTGCGAGGTGAAGCATATGTCAGAAGAAGATCATAAAGCGGAGGCAAGTCCCCACTGCCTCTCCACCCTGCACACGACTGCCAGCCTTGCAATTGCACCAGGCTGGAGTCGCTGAGCTTGTGACCTTGCTGTCTGCCTTGACCCAGCCGTATGCACATCCATCAGTCACGCATGTTGAGGCTGACCATCAAACAGCATGGGCCCAGCAATATGCACACATAGCTACATCGTCTGTTTGCTGAGTTGCATTGGCTGTGGCCACCTCTCAGTAAGCTGGTCATCTTGAACGTTTGATTACGCATTCGACAGGTTTGCTATGTCCTGCTGTATGGTTGGCTCTATGCGACACAGACCCCGCGTATGCCTGACTTGGCAGCTGGCCAGAGTGATAAACTTCTGCAGTGTGTATGTAGGTGCGCAAGCGGAGGATGTACAAAGAGCAGAGGCGTCAACAGGCGAAGTACGAGCAAACCAGCGAATCACCAGAGGAAACTGGCGAGCTTGCCCTGCAGCCCACCTTTGATCCTGACAATAACGGATACCGCTTCCGATACTCTGAGCCAAGATCAGAAACAGCTCTTGGCAGGTCCGCTCTGCCATGCTCTCTGGTCGTCTGTCCTTGTACGTGATTGGTCAGCAAACCCAACTGGAAAGTAAAAAGATACATTCAAGAGAAAGTGTTCACCGTCACATTGATGGTCAAGGAAGTAATGATCATGCTGCTTTTTGTGAGGCGGCTTGCGAACCGTGCTTGTCAGGTTCTCAACCCCTGGCACATCCAGCTTGCCCAGTCTTAAGTGGCTCATCGAGATAGAGCTGTCAAGATGTTCGCTAACCACACAACTAGCCCACATGTTATGAGTGCTCTATCCTGGCATAGCTTTGAGATGCAGCGTCTTGGTGTGCAGGCCTGTCCTCCAAAGCACTATCATAGACCATGACGATGGGCTGCATGGTGTCATGGTGGACCACGCAATGGTTTTGCGAAAGCCCAAGACATATCTTGGTGGCGCTCCAGCATATGCAATGGCTCAGGTCCTCAAAAACAAGGACGAGTTCAACCTCATTGTGAGTCCCATAGCCTTGCCTGTCCTGGACATGCGTGCCCCTTGAGAGAGGTTGCTTAGGTTCCTGGAAACTGACATGGTTCTTCTAGTATCAGTGGTCTGTGCCTTCATGTAGTGTAGATTCTTGCAGCTGGCAAGCACCAGAACATATGCCAGGCACAACATGACTGTCTGCCTGGCTTTTGGTGTGGCAGTGTTGATGGATGTCATGGCCTTGCCAAGTCTGCGACAATGACAGTACCACACCATGCAGACATGTCCTGCTCTGCTGTTAGCGGTCCTGCTTGTGCTGCAGAGTGAAGGAGAGGTCTCCTATAACCACACTGACAAGCTGGTCAGCACAGCCACCCTGGACGTTCAGACCATCCATACAGACGCCCTGTTCACTGGCAAGTTAGAGACCCGCTTCAACAACCTCCCCAAGAACTCCTACAAGACCTTGAAAGCCAAGGCGGAGCGCAGGAAAGAAGAGAACATGCCAGACACCGAATTCAAGAAGGAGCGCAGCAAGGAGCGCAGCAAAAGGAACATGACAGCGTTGGGCTTCATAGTCTCCCGCCTTAAGGATGAAGGCGGCCTCCCTACTCAGGTACCTGGCCTGTCTGTTTCGCATTCTGGTGCGACTGCTCACTCACAGCAATTTGGTCATGCAAAGCAAATCGACTTTCTCTTTGTTTCTTCCAAACAATCCCTGCGCATGGTCTCCCAAGCACAAGGTAAGGCTCAAAGTTGCAGGCTGGATGCTGCAATAGCTTGTTGCAAAATAAGGTATCTGGCGCTGTCAATGTACTTGGAGCTACAAGCCTGTTTGCATCAGCTGCTGTCATAGCATCACCAGCAAGCAGATGTATGCTGCTGCTGCAAGCGGAACACTGTAGCTCATGGCATGCACACCTTGCAACTGAGCTGATGCAAACCTTTTCAACAATAGGGGTCATCTTTTGCTCCACGTGAGCTTGAGGAAATGCCAGAGGAAGTGCCAAAAGGATTTGTGCTGCTGTCTCTTGCATTGGTGTCTGCACTGCCTCAATGATGCTATGCTGAGCTAGTCATGCAGTCCCTGCACTATGACTGCATTGCATGCTGCTCAATGCATGCACACCATTGCGTCCACATGCTGTGTGCCAGAAACACTGATCATCATGGGCTCATTCCTTGGCGGGGCTTGAGCCTGCGGGCACTTACATGACTCGAATGCAAATGGGCCCAAAGCACCATTGGCTGCAAGACCTCCAGATGGGGATAGCAGCAACGCGCTGACACTCTATCATGGTCTTGCAGTCTTACATGCTATCATCAGCACCACTGCCACTGCAAAACATGCAGACAATCATGACTACTGTGTCATGCTGTGCTGCATGCACCTTCACAATGCCACCCCCATCCCAGCTAACATGCGATGTCACTGCCCACTCAGCTAGCCTTCCAGTCAATCATCCTGCTGTATTGCATGCCTCATTGTGACTCAGGCAGCTGTCGTGCCAAAGCACCCTATCCTGCTCATTCAATTGTTTGGCCTAGTCGTCTATACCTGTGATCATGTAGCAGTGCAGTACCTCTGACCCCAGCTTCATGATCACGTAGCAATGCATCACCTCTTGACTCCAGCTTTATAATCATGTAGCACTATCTTGGACAACCCCTACAGACAGAGGCTCTCAATACGACATCTACTGGCATAGACTTTTCTGTTCTGTTTCATGGAGTGCTCTTCTATCTGCCCTATATATGGCATGTAGCACTATCTCAGGCTGCCTCAATAGACAGAGGCTCCCAATCTCTCGCCTAGTGGCATGGGCTTCTCTTTTCTTCTTCATGTAGCATTGCACTGTCTCTCATGTTAGCTGTTACATGCTGCAGGGTCCTATTGTGTACGGCTACAAGGCGGAGGACAGGTTGAGGGTGTCAGAAAACCTAAAGCTGTCAGTGGCGACAGCCACTATGATGAACAAGCCGGATGGGAAGGGCATGCCCAAGGAGCAGGGCTGGGCCCACTCACTGGAGGCTCAAGGCAGAACGGGCGAATACAACAAAATTGGGGTAGGCATGACCACGTTCTTGCACTGCACACAAAGAAGGGTTGCGCAGTTGTGCCCTTGGGCCTCACAAAAGTACCTGCCTGCGCTGCACACAAAGAAAGACCGCACATCTACGCCCTTTGGCCTCCCAGTGTCAGCAGAAGTGCTGCCTGCGCTGCACACAAACAAAGCCTGCATAGTCTATGCCCCCCGGCATCACAATGTGAGCAAAAGTACCTTTCCTGCACTGCACATGAGAAGGCATGCATAGCCTACGCCCTTTGGCACCACGAAGGTGTGAGCAAAAGTACCTGCCTGCATTGCACAGAAACACAGGCCGCGTAGTCTGCGCCCTTTGGCCTCACAATGTGAGCAAAAGTACCTTCCTGCTCTGCACACAGAACACAGTTGCACAGTCTGTGTTCACCATTACAATGATGTGAGCAACATTACTTCTCCTGCTCTGCGCAAGAGAAGGCAAGCATAGCCGACGCCCTTTGGCACCAAAAACATGTGAGCAAAAGCACCCACCTGCATAGCACACCAAAAGCAGCATGGTCTACCATCACATGGATGTTGTAGTGGTGTGAGCAAGTCCCCCCTGGAATACAGAGGGACCCTCAGTGGTTGTGTGGCTCATGAGATGCAGACTGAACGTGCTGCAATGCTTCTAAACTGGGGTCTATGCTGACATAGACATGTTGCTCATGAATCAGATGAAAACACATGTGTTGATGATGCTTGTGATGCATGATCTTGTAATCACCCTGTTCATTCCAGTGCAGCAGCAATTTGGGTTGCTCCTCCTGCCTGCAATGGCTGCTGGCCTGCTAGCCCTGCAATGTGTACCATGTCGACCTCGATGCCCTCCGAGCTGGAGCTAGCTGTTGCTGGCTGACACTTTGATTTTGCATCGATTCTGTTTTGCGTCCACAGGTGAAAGGAGACATCACTAACGAGCGATTCAGGGGCAAAAGTACGTATGTCATCAATGCCGGAATGAACATGCCAGTTGGCAACAACGAGGAAACTCATGTTGCTTCAAACTTCCAGCTGACCCCTGACCGGACAGGCAGAATTTCTTTGGTTGTCAAGTCAACCGACAAGCCTCAGCTTGGTTTCACTCTGCTATTCCCTATCTTTGGCATGTTGGCAAACAAGCTCATTGGCAAGTAATGATTTTGCCTGTAGCTGAACTGATTTGTGATGCCCAGACTTGCGGCACCATACCTATAATACTATTTCATTGTCAGGTTACACAGTGGCAGGCTTTCTGGATCTCGACTTCATGTATGGGTGCTGGCAGAGTGGACTGTGTCAAAGTTTGAAGTTCGCTCGATTGAATCATGCAGAGATGTTGCACTTTTGTGTCCTCTGTGTCACGTCTGCCACTACTACTACGTAGGTGACGTTGCTGAGCATAATCTTATCTGCAAAGCGCTAGTGCTGTAGTCACAATTTGCTGGTGCTTTTTATCACTTCCTGAATGACTTGTCAACGGCCAGTATTCCTGTAGGCGTTGTAAGCACAAGTGTCCACTGCTCGAGCAATAGAAAGCGGTTTTCTTGCGTGCTGCAGCTGCTTTCACTGATTCCCTATTTGCCTTGTCGGCCATCAACTTGGTAGATGTTGGCAGTTGACTGCGAAGCTACAGCAAATCCGTCACGATCGACTTCCTTGCAAGACCTCTGATTAGTCGGACATCACATCGGTCAGCTGTCTAATCAGAGACTCTACGTGGATGATGGTCGGTTTTGATGCCCTCCCGAAGGATTTGCTGGACGTTGCAATTATAGGTGCAGGTCCAGCTGGTCTGAGCACTGCAGCAGCGCTGACACGAAGCCATCACGGTCAGCTAAGCCTTCAGGTGCTTGGCTGATACCGCTTCAGCTGTGGACTGTTGGGCGACCAGCATCGCTCTCCTTTGCATCATCCCTGCATCGCGATCCGCGCAGGCCTGTTTCAACTGGTCAAAGGCAGCATTCAACCATCACTGCAGGTCTTCGATCACGTCAAAGCGTTTGGCAAAAGCGGAGCTGGAGTGGGGCTAAGGCTGAATGGGTTCGCCGCGCTGAAAGCAATCGACGATCGTCTGTATCAGGCAGTGGTCAAGCTCACAAGTTGCAACAGAACACACGTGAAGCATACTTTGAAAGGTGCGGCTGGACCATGCACAAGATTACCCATCACAAATACGACATATGTCTTTTTCATCAGTAATGATGGCCTCAATGTGGATACACTGCAGCTAAGTGCATATCCTGCAAGCATTCCCATCATGTGAATACAACATGAATTGCCAAACCCAGGCTAGACACTCAGGTCAGTGCGCCTGCAAGGCTGTCAACTGTGCCATCTTTTAGTCCTGTGCTGCACAACTTTATGATCCATTATGCGCTGGTCCATCCGGCAGTAGCAAACCTGCTTTTGATTTGCAGAGATCAGTCATGCAAGCTTCACATGTACACCACCCTGCATTTTCACACTGCTCAAGGGTAGGCGAGAGTAGCGCTGCTGTAGTGCTCTGGCTGCTCACATCGTGCTGCAGCAACATGACCTTGGGAACACCAAGGGTTTTTTCTGTCTGTGATTTTTTGGGTAAACCAGCTCATGCTTCTTGAGGCAGATCTGACACGGCATTATGACATACACAAGTCATCCTTTGCCTGCAGGTGTTGAGACAGGTTCCACCACAAGCCCTGTGGTTCAAGGCAACAAGCCAACAGTAGAGCAGATGGATGCAGCAGCAGCAGGGGCTGTTGGTGCACTAGGAGCAGGCTGGGCAGAGCTACGCAATGCGTTGGCACAATTTGTACCTGAAAATGCCATCTGCCTAAACAAAAAGTTCTCCAGCATAGAGCAGCACACAGACTATGTCAAACTGCACTTCACAGACGGTACAAGTGTGCAAGCCAGGCTTGTGATTGGCGCTGATGGCAGCTTCAGCAAAGTGAGGCAGCAGACTGTGGCGGATGGCCCACCAATCTTTTCAGTAAGTTCACCTTATCTTTGTGCAGCATGTGTGCAAGGTTTGATCATGAGCAAGTTCTGACCTTGTTTGTTTACCATGCTGTTAACAGCCCCTTTCACAGCGTCATTGCTTTCTTTGCCTGTCCAGTACAAACAGCTGCTGTCATAGTGTTGTCTAGTTGTTCCAAGGTCATTGTTATGTGCTTTGCAACTGTAACAAAGCAACATGCAAAATAGGCAGCACTGAACTTGAGCTTTTGCAGGGCACAGTATTCTGGAGAGCCCGTCTGACATCCACAACACTGCCAAAAGATGAAGCTCATGTCTTCCTGCCAGCTCCAAACTCAAACGATAATGTGACAGGTGTCATCTACCCCATTGGTGGAGAAAATCAGCATGTGTGGACTACCTCAGCATCAGCTGCACGCATGCAACAAGCTGGTGTTCCTATGAAAGCTACTGACAAAAAATACAAAGACAATGTAATTGACACTGCCCAACCTTCAAATCAAGCCTCATGCGCAGACCGTTCAACACAAGCAACATATCTTGACGACAAGCAGAAGGAGAATGAGCCTCAACAGCTAGGAATACGAGAGGTGAGCAATCATGAGTCAGAGAGGCTTCACCTGCTGTGGTGTGCTGCGCTGTGCTATGCTGTGCTGTGCTGTGCTGTGCTGTGCTGTGCTGTGCTGTGCTGTGCTGTGCTTGTCTGCTTTGCTCATCTGCATTCTGGCATTTTGCTGGGCCTTGACAAGCTTTACTGTCAGACGGTACAAACTAGCTTACTGCCAGAAGCTACAAATTGTCTGTTTGTGTTGCTGAGGTCTGTATCTGTTAGGGTTTGTGGCAGCTCTGCAATGCAATGCAGAGATGTAAGACAGCCTGGGGCGACAATGCAGCAGTTGTGCTGGACACAATGGATGCCACTGATGAGTCTAGCATCCTGGAGCACAGTCTGTACATACGGCCGCCTGAGGGATTGGGTGAGGGTCACTGGGGGGTTGGCAGGGTCACCCTCGTTGGGGACGCCGCCCACCCAATGCGCCCAATAGCAGGTATTGCGCTTTTGACAATGTCTTGTAGCAAAATTTGCAGGTATCACTGCATAACAAGGTGAGGGCCATGGGGAGGGTTGGCAGGGTCACCATTATGGGCATAGTAGCATTGACTGGGGTGCGGCGAGTCCGTGTCGGCATCCGACACGTGAGTCCTGGTGTCTGTCAAAACACGACACGCGTGTCAAACTACCCTAGTACGCAGAATGATAGGGTTTAGGCTGAAAACATGCATTTTCAGGGTGATTTTCGAACATTAATGCATGACTAAACCCCTTGCCGTACTGATCACCAGACGCGGCGTGTCTACGTGTCAGCAAATCCGACACATGTGTCCCGGTGTCCAACATTGAAAAGTGCCAAGTCAATGCTACTATGATTATGGGGGATGCCACCCACCCCAATGCGCCCAATAGCAATTGATGCTCTTTTGATACCATCTTACAGCATCAGTCCTGGGCTGCCTCTATAGACAGAGGCTCCCGTTTTGACGCCTAACAGCATGAATTTCTTTTCTTGCAGCAAGGATTCTAGGTGCCGCTTTGTAATAACAAGGTGAGTGCCAGGTAGATGTGGCCCAACTGCTGTCTTCCAAGGCCAGCTTGTCTTTGGAACAAAAACATGTCGTCCTGTGATTGTTCAAATGTTGACACAAGCATGTCAGGTCAAACTGCACAGCAGCCAGGCATATCCCAAACTGGATTTTGCTCCAAGCAGGACGCTCCGTCACTGCAGCCTTTTGCTTCTGCACCAGCCAACCATTCTTGCCCAACCAAGACAAAGAACAAAACGTAACTTCTGCTCATTGAGAAAGTCAAGGCGCAACACGAACAGAAGTGGTGTCAAAAGATGGTCCGCCATTGCTTCTGTAAAATGAGCCGGTGGCGTAGCTTGCTTGAATTTGCCTGGCGCTGCGCCTCAGTGAGCAAACTCACAAACAGTTGCAACGCTGATCAGCAATTTACAGGGTGTATGCAGCTTTTGCACATTTATTTTACCCTAAATCCTACATCATTAGGTGCTTCACTCATCATGGGCTATCAGCTGCTACTTGTTATACAGGTCAGGGAGTGAATCAGGCTCTTGAGGATGCGGTGGTGCTTGCGAAAAGCGTCAGAGATGGCGGCCTGACAGCAAGCAGCCTCAGAGCATACGAGGCAGCCAGAATACCGCGCTTGCAGGAGATCGCAGCTTTTCAGATTGTGAGTTTGCCCAATGTAGCTTCTGAATGCATGTCTCTGCCACTCAAAACGCTGACACATTTTGAGTCCACTGTCTGGCTGTAAGTGCTGTGCTGATGTCTTGCTGTCTTGATTCTTCTGCTGTGTTCTTTATTCATTTGCATCTCTTGCGCACGTCATGGTTGCTGCTAATTGGCCGCAAAGAAGAAGAATAGCTTGGACTTTGCTTACAGATGCTGATATGTACTGTTGCATTGCCTGTACAGGTTTCTGGCATGAAATTGTATGGCAATCGCCCTCAAGAACTGCCTGAAAATCTTCAAGGCTATAAGCATGCTGCAGCTGAGTGGAATGGCAGTGCTATTGGTGCGTTCAATGAATGGCTGATGGATAGACAGTTTGCTCCCTTGAGCTCATGCAAGGAGGAGTAGCAGGTGCTTTATCCCAAACAGCGGGTTCTGTCTGCAGCGCAGACTGGAAAGGTTATAAGTGAGCTGGTCGGCCTTTGAGGCCACCTTTTTCAAAGTTGCGTGCGTAATGCCGACGGTCACAATAATTATGATTGCCATCCTCATGGCAAAAACTGCGAGCGAGCTTGTTTGCAGATGTCAGCGTGCTTTGCTCCTCCTTGCCCTGCATTGCATGGCCTTTGTGGAAGCGGACAATCAAAGGGTCATCGAAAGTTCGTGTTGCTTTGCCGCCAGAACTGCATTACTCAGTTGGATGACGAGCTTGACAGGGGCGCTTAGCGTCGCCCTGTGCCATCAACGAGCGGCCTTCGTAGTCCTTAAGTCTTGAGCCATTGCGGTCAGCATCGGGGAATTGCGCAGATCGCCTTGTTTCGAGTTGTTCACTTGCGAGTCTGTAGCGCACTTTTGTCTTGTGCGCAGAAACAGTATTTTTGTTGCGGACTCGAGTCGTTGTCGTTGCTGATCGCTGGTTTCGCATGTAGCGCAAAGAAGCCATTCCACCCGTGTCGTAGCCCTTTCGTCGTTGCCAGGCGCGAGAGGAACTTTTACTGCAGCAATGTGCCTGGCCATTGGCTGCTGCAACCCGCAGCTTGTCGCTCAAAGTCGAGAGTCCAGAGTTCAGTCAAGGCCGACCCTTGTCAAGCCTAGCAGCAAGCGAAAGGCACCACCGAGTTCACTCGCTGTGCGGCGAAACCATTCATCCCTTGATTTTCGATGTGGAACCGCGGCTCTGGAGCGTGAGGTGCTGCCAGCTGAAGCGCCAGAGGAAGACTTCGTGAACAGAGAGGTGTTGCCTGCGCCCGCGCCAGGGGAGCTGCAGCACAATGCAACCGTCTTTGTGGAGGAGCACCGCATCCGTGCGTATGAAGTGGGAGCAGACCAGAAAACGACCATCAGCACGATAGCTAACCTGCTGCAGGTTAGCTTGCATCCTTGCCAAGCTTTCAGCTCACTGCATAGCGCAGGCATCACAAATGACACAATACTCCGAGTCTATGTGCTGCTGCATGTAGCATTGCATGCTGCTCGTCACTGCAGGAAGTTGCTGGCAATCATGGCGTAGCTTTGTGGGGCAGAACTGAAGAGGGTTTTGCCACTGACCCTGTCATGGTTGCAATGCACCTCATCTTTGCTGCAACACGCATCCAGATTGAGATGACCAAGTATCCAAAGTGGTGAGGCACTGTTTCTTTGTGCATGCGCTTCTTTCTGCAAGCACACAATGCTGATTGATCAAACCACCATTCCACTTAGTTTCAAGGTCACTGGCGCCAATAGGCAATTACTCAAGCTGCAGAACTGCAAAACTACGTACGACTGCAGTACCAGCTCGAATCTTCATTGGTGGCAAGTTTTGGCAAGAAACAGACCACACGGATGCAAGTATGTGTGCATCATGAATTGGGCAATTCCTGAGCTGCCATGCATGACAAAGTCGCTGTTGCTGCAGGGGCGATGTTGTCAGAATAGAAACCTATTTTTCAGCAGATGGCAGGTTGGCTGCCAGGCGAGAATGGTCCATAAAAAATGCCATCACTGGCGAGCAGCTTGGACGAGCAACAAGGTATCTGCTACATTTGTAACCACTTGAGCAAGCTTTGCCAGCAGTCCAATCTTGCAATGTTGTGATACTCACTACATGCGCAGATGCTGCCAGCAGTTGTATTTTGTGTGCAAGGGCATCTTGGACAGCTTTTCTCTTGCATCATGCAGTTTGCACTGTATTGCTGACAGAGTATACAGCTCAGCAATCTGACCTGGTATATGTTGGTATATCTGTGCAGCACGTGGGTAATGATAAATTTGCAAACACGGAAGGTAGCCAAGATCCCAGACGCCATGCGCCAGAAACTTAGCCGTTTTGCACCAGATCCACCAAGGTACTTACGTCTGCAACACAGCTTGAGAAGCCATTGTCAATGCTTGCATGCTGTGTCATAGGTCTGTGCATGCAGTCTCCCTTTCATGCTGTGCTGCTCCTGTGCTCAGCAGCAACCAGTCTAGGACCCGTTGTTCTGCTACCCTGTTTGTCAGGATCAGTTTCTCATGAGCAATTGCAGGCTTTGCAACCTGTCTGTAACAAACCAAGCTGCACTGCTGTGCATCTTGATGCTCATTCTGGTTGTATGGTACAGGGATGCCTTTGAGAAGTCAGAGCACAAGCAGAAGCTGCCTAACTTGGATCTCCCAGCAGAGGTAGGCTTGAGTTTTATTTTTGCTGACCATTGGCACACTTAGTACCATGCTGTTACATTGTTGCGCAAGTACACAAAAGCTGTAAAATCTAGCAATTGGCTCTCATTCCACAATCTTTTCAACAATTGAAAAGTTTCAGGTTGCTGTGGCACGACACACTTCTGAGCTTGTTAGCCTGTTCTTTTGGCTGCAAGCTGTCAACATTGTGCCTGCAAAAGCTGCTGTGCTGACAAGCAGTGACTGCATGCAGATTGAAGGTCCAATGCAAGTCGCAAGAAGAAGCGACGTTGACATGAATGGCCACATCAACAACGTGACTTACCTGGCTTGGGCGCTTGAGACAGTTCCCAGGGATGTGTACTACAACTATGAGCTAGAACAGGTACTGCAATAGCACTGTAACCGTGAGCCAGAACAGGTACTGTAACGGCATGCTATTTTTTGAAATTCAATGCTGCACTGACAAGCTGCCAACTTCGGTCCTATTGATCTTGGTACACTTCTCTAGTCTAGGACTTGTCTGACAGTGGTCATCAAAGCAAGAACCCGTCTGGCATTGGCAAATTGGACTCTGTCTAGACATCAGCACACAAACATAAATTACAATGCTGTAAGATGTCTGACTGCCTGCTTCGGTGGCAGAAATCTTGAGCCAATTTTTCCAACACCTAAGAGTAGTACTTGTCGTTCATTTCCCCAACAAAAGGCAAGGCAATCATTCTGCTAGAACAGTCGTTGCTTGGCTGAATGACTACACCAGAAAGCAGTGTTTTCTCGCATGCAGGTCAGAGTCAAACTTGTTTTTGCCTGTAGCTGTTTAGCCCATCTGTAGCTGTTTAGCCCATCAAGGAGTGTTCTGTCAAAACCTCTGGCTTTCCTCTTGGTGGTCACAATATTCATAAGAATTATTCTGAGGTGTTTGAAGGTTTGCATCAAGGTCATGCAACCACAGGAAAGTTTCTGAGTGTCCTGTACAATGGAAGTCACGCCTTTGGGTTGTGCAAGTGTGTCACGTTCTGTTGCTTAGAGAAGAACAGTGGCTTGACACATCGTGAATGCTATGCTGCGAGTGTGTTAGTCTTGGTGTCCGTTGCAGATGGAGATTGACTACAAGGCTGAGTGCCACAGTGGTGATGCTATTGAGTCTCTGGGCAGCTCCATCAAGGAAGACACCAATGGCACTGGCATTTGCAGGTGAGCAGGGCTGTGGACTGCTGACAGTTGGATTGCTTATGCGCGATCTTCCTTTTCTTTGCTTTCTGTGATGAGTCTGTGTCTCAGCTCTTGTGGCTGCCTCAAGGTACAGAAGCTTTGACTTCACTGCATTTTGCTGACGCCAACTTTTGTATCATCCTTGGATGATACCTCACAGGGCAGTTTATTTCAGGTACATTCACATGCTACAGCGGTGTGACAATGGCAACTGCCGTGAGCTTGTGCGAGCTAGAACCACATGGAGACCAGTCAAATAAGGTGCCATGCAGTGACATGCCTGCTATGAGTCATGCATTGTGGCTGAGGGGAGTCATGAAGTCAGCTGTACCAAGAGAGCGGAGCAGCGGGTCATACCAGGTATTGCGTGAGCAAAAGAACAGCTACATTCAGTATTTGAGATGAGTTGGTGAGCTGAGTACTGTGCATGAGAGGCACAAAAATGCTGGCAGATTGAGTCATGTGCTGCTGCTTGTACAATATGAGACGACAAGTCATCATGAGCTGGTGTGAGTGTCAGGCAATTGTCATATGTGTTAGTGCTTATACTAAACTGAATCTGTTAGGAAAGTTGAGCTGCAAAAGTTGAGCTTCCTTAGATAGAGTAGGCAAGACAGTTGTGCACAGCATTAGTTTGCAATGAAATAGACACTTGATGAAGCACGTGTGTCCTAGACAGGGTCTGGCATCCTCATTGATTAAAGGTGAATTTGTCAATGCTTGTAGACTGGACAGTGCAGTAGCCATTTTGTAGCATTGCTGGTTGCCGGACAGATTGGTTGTGCGGTTGCGCCAAGTAGTGGAGGCATTTTCTGTGCCCTGCAGAGAAGCGTAGGTATGGCATGTCGTCATAGTACTGCGCAACATTTCAGTTATGCGCTCATGCACACTTCAAATCATTGTATTACTAAGCTGAGCTTGTTGACCTATGAACTGCTGCAAATAGCCCAAAGCGCTTCTAGCGGTGATTAGCATCCATGCACGCAAGACAGCCACACGCAAGTTGGCAATTAAGGTGCTACAGACTTCTGATCGTCCCAAAAGGGAAGCGCATGTTTTTGGACTTGACAGTCACAGCAAAAATGGACAATTTGTTGGACTTCAGAGTCCTCTGTCTGGCTTAATGCACAAATATCACCCGGATCTGCTATGAGTCTCGGTTTGCACGGCTGCCTTGCTTTGCGCAGCTGCTGCTTGTGATTGGCAGCGATGCAAAGCATAAAGTCATGTCAGCTGCTGAATGGTAGCGCTTGCGGACATGCATTCAAGCGGCCAGTGGGCGCCCGTCGGATCCTGCTCTCTAGGCCGATCACAGCGCGCAGTGAGTACAGCGAACAGACTGGAGACAGCGGAAAAATGAAGAGCAAAATGTTGAGCAAGATCGCCCACGCAGCAGCAATTGCGCCCTTGCTGCTGCCACTGCAAGCCTTTTGCCAGGAGCAACTGGAGTGGGGGGAGGCATCATCAGCTAGTCCTGAAGTTGTCAGGTTGGAATGCTTTAGACAAGCATCAGTGTTGTAGGTACCCACGCACATAAAGCTTCTGTTGTGCAGCATGGTATCTGCCAGCGTTGCTGTGCCCCTGGTGGTGTATGGAGCTGTCAGTGTGATCCAGCAAATAAATCAGACAAACGAGGAGGCAGTTCTTAAGCTGAGAGCTATGCACAAACACAACACCTTCATGAGCCAGCAACAGCTTGAGAATGAGAACCCTGCTTCCCAAATGGTCCTGGCCAGCAGCAGCCTCAGTCCTTCATCTGGTGAAAGTCAGAGCAGCTCAGATGAGCCAGACACAGCTGCTCCTGCTATGCTTGATCAGCCTAACAGACCTGAGCCAAGTCAGGCTCAGAGTTCTGCAACAAGCAGCACGAATCAGGATCAGAAGGACAGGGCCCACTCGCAAGTCCCGCCTCAGACAGCTGTGCTAGATCGGCCAGATCGACCAGAGCCAGACTCAGCTGGAACCACATCTGGCGACAACACACAGTCAAGCATAGCGGCTCAGCAGCCTGAACTGCAGTTCGGTTTTGCCATGTCTGAAGCACAGTCGCCGGTAAGAGTTGGCAGCCCTAAGACAAGTCAGCAGGCACAGTATAGCTGTGATGACATCTTGACAAGCAAATGCTTATCTATGGCTCAAATGCACCAAACCCGTCTAACAATCAACAGGGCTGTTTCTTTAAAGACACTGTGTCTTGTCCTTGCCGGCGCACACGGCTTTACTCATACTGTAAGTGCTGTTCGTCAGGCGGATTGCTAGCTGCATGTGCTTCTGATAGCAGTCACAAGGTAGCCTTTGACAGTTGGTTGAAAGCAATGTTGCTGTGGCGGCAGGCAGCGATCTTGCAAGCTGAGTACGGTTCCAAGATCAAGAGCTTAAAGGGCGTGAAAGAAGTTGCACGGCCCAACAGCAAGCAGCAGAGGCGGGCTGGCCAGGTCAGCTCCTTGTTTCAGTCACAACCTCTGTTGAAGTTAATCAAAGCACTGCATATCGTGCATGTGCTGATTGCTTGCAATATCCAACCACTCAGTGCTGCAGTCATGAAGCTGCTGAACAATTGGGCTGCAGGCATAGACTGCATGTAAGCTGCAGACTAGACCTTGCGGTCAGGCCATTAGCCAGGCTGTGCATGTGCAACCTGCAACCCCCATAATAATGCACTCATGCATCATACAAAGCTGCATGTATTGTCTGTGCTCCTGCCGAGACCCAACAGCGTTATTCTTTGATGCATCTAGACTGAATCTCACAAAATCAGTTGGGAATGCCACAATGGCATCTATTGCTTGCCACTAATCAATATGTCATCTCCTGATGCCACAAGGTTGGTTGGGGCGGGGGAAATCACAAATCAGTGGCAGTGGACATGTCACAGCGAAAAATGCCTTTCAAACTGCTGACAGCACTGCTCTGTGATGCTTTAAGTCTGCATGTAAGTAGTTTGGCTGTGAATTATCAGACCACACTGACAACATGACTCGAAATACTCTTACACTGGCATGCATTTCAGGTTGCTGACCCAGCAACTGAGTATGCAGCCAAGCTGGCACACTTACATGAGGAGAGTGCAGCCAGAGCTGAAGGCGACCTGCACAAGAGACAGCAGCGCTATGCCATGCTGGCAGACTTACAGGCCCAGGCACAGGTACAGCCATGCATACAGTCAGCATTATGCGTGCAGAATTGAAAGGCACAGAGTTTGCGCTCTGAGAAAGTCATCATGGCGGCCTGTGTGAGTAAGACAACCTGCGACACAAACAAGCAAACTATTTAGAGCTGTCTCTGTCTGACACCTGTTTGTATGCTTGCCTTGCTGTGTCTTGCACATACTCAATATGATGCCAGGCATCTACAAACCTTACACGCATGATACTGTTGCACCTGATAGTAAGCGTACAGGCATCTGTCAAATGAGATTTGGAATGCTAGCACAAGTTTATATGGTATTTATGCAGTCAGGCTCACTTCTGTTGACAATTGCAGCTGTGACTGCAGCAATGGCTTGTCTGATTCCCTTGCAAGTAAACGAACTGAACAAGTCTTTTGGCTGCAGCTGTCTAGACCAGCTTCCCCAGCTGAGGTAAAGGTCATGCAACAAGACAGCAACAGGGTAAGCACACAAGCCTGTTTCCAGCTGAAAATACAAGATGTCGACTGCTCGCTCGGTGATGTCCCCTATGCAAAAGTCTAGATGCCCCACTGCACCAGGCTGTGTATGCTGTTGTCAGGTGCAATGCTGATATTGAGAAGCATTGCATTCTGAAGGTGTACAGCAGGCAACATGTCATGTTTGCATCTTGTCCACTTTGTTGGAGTTGTTGCACTTGCTCCTGCATTGTTGCCTGCATTATGCTAGCTCACACTTTGCATCTTAATATTGATTGAGGCATTAGTTCTGTGTTTGGTGCAGTTCCTCAGGCTATTGGCAGCGTTGAAGGCTACTGTTGTTGCCATTTTTGTCAGGCTGTTTGCGCCCTTGCAAAAGCTGTTGAGGCCGAGGCAAAAACCTGAAGAGGTGTCACCTGATGTACAGTATGGCAATTGATCAAGTCACGTAGCCACAAGACAATAACAAGGGGACTGTCCATGTATACTTCCACAGCCTGCGTATGGGCATGTTTGCATGCTTGCAGACCTTGCACTCAGATTCTTAGTTGAGACTGGTGTGTTATCTCACTGCTCTCCGTAGTGAGTGCAGCCTTGAAGATTGCAGCTTTCAAGCTGTCCAGCCTGTCCATAGCTTTGTGCGTCATTGACATGACATTGTGTACTATGCGTTGAGATCCATGTCATGCTCTCTGCATCAGTAGTCGCTCATGCCAGCTGGTTTCACAGCCTGTTTCAGAACATCAATTTGCACTGGCCAGTCTCAAAGCATTGAGCAACATTGGGCAAGAGCTCATTTGAATCATTTAGCCATCGGGAAGTCTGCATCTGTGCTGCCCCAAAAACTTGATCTGCAGCTTTCGATGATACGCCTGTGCCCGTTCACGTCCAATTCGCGTCACTTGCAGCCAACTTATGTTAAGCTATCAAACATGCTAAGGGGTGCAGCTGTGAACCTCATGAACAAAGGCTCACAGCATGCAAAGCACGCATGCACGCACAGCGTTTACATGGATTGACTTCAAAAGCAAGGATGCCTGTCTGCACATTGGCGACGCCATGCAAACTCAGCTCACGCGTCCTTGGGTGACGCCTGTATGCAAATGCGCCAGCGCTCCCAAGTCAGGATGTGCGCGCGCAAGCAGGCCGCAGGTCTCAGCCTCGACAAGCGCGACGAATAGCCACGAGCTGTTTGCGAAAAGGTCTGGGTTACGGCATCACAACGCGCCTTTCAGGCAGTGCTGCGCAGCAAGCCAATCAGATGCGGCAGCCCCAGCACCAAGCTCGATACCGTCCTTGGCAGATGCTCCTTTGCTACCCGTTTCAGGCGAGCAGGGTGGTTTGCCGACGGTAGCTGGAGTATATGCCGTGTACAATAAAGAAGCAAAAGTGCAGTACATAGGACTGTCACGCAAGGTCAGAACATGCAGGAGCAGTGCCTTGCAAGTTCAGTGAAACGTCCTCACTGAACCACGCGTGCCAGTCTGTCTGCAGGTGGCAGTCAGCATAGCAAATCACATGCAAGACTTACCTGATTTTACCCACAGCGTCAAAGTTGCAACAGTGCCTGACCCGACCAAAGAGAACCTCACTGCAGCTTGGAAGGCTTGGGTTCAGAGTGCAGGTATGCAAATGGTCAGCGCTGCAGCATGCATGCAGGATCGCTGCAGTGCTGTACTTGCATGGCCGCGCGCAAAACAAGCGGTATAAACCTTCCAGTGACGCAGCGACAATGCCATGTCATCTGTCTCATGAAAGCGGAATTGTACATACTGACAGCTGTTCGCTTAGCAAAAGCCATTCCAGCTAGGCTGTGGGTCATGTCTTCTCCAGATATGCAGAGCTTTTGTGCAATGCAGTGGAAGCAAATGGGACGGTGCCTCCTGGCAATGCTCCAGGGTCTCAACAGCAATGGGTACGAAAAGCTCCCAGAGTAAAACCAGAGCTAAAGCTGACGCCTGGCAAAGGCATTGAAGACTTGACATGCTCAGTTGAGGACCTACTGGATTCTGTTGTCAAGTCAAATAAGGTATGCAAGCCGCTACTACAAACAGGTAGCTGGCATGTTGACCTATGTTGGGAGCAGCTTGCAAGCAAGACACCTCCATTACCAGTCACTTGTGCAACTAAATGACCATGTCCATTTCTCTGGCAGTGTAAACAATCTAGTACATGTGCTATAAAAGATCTGGCAAGAGCTGAAAAGTTTATCTGAATCAATAGGTAGTGGCGTTCATCAAGGGGACCCGCACAGCGCCCCAGTGTGGCTTCTCCTACAAAGTGCTCACCATGCTGAATGAAGCACGCACAGACTACGAGGTGGTGAATGTGCTTGATGAGCAATTCAACCCAGGCGTGCGGGAAGCTATTAAAAGCTACAGCCAATGGCCCACAATACCTCAGGTTTGCCTTTCATCAGGAATTCTGCAGATGTCAATTTGCATGGCTGTATTTGAGCCTGCGCCCAGCTTGTCTTCATAGGGCTGGTGTTGCTTGGATGCTGTGGTCTCAGCCTTGTTGCATCTCAAATATTTGCAAGCTTTGTGATTATGTCTAGTTTTATGATTCTGGCTAACCCAGCATCTGCATTTTGATTGCCATTGCTCCAATCCATAGGACAACAGCTTGTTCTGCATTCACGTGTTCATTGAGTTCTTCTGCATGGGATTGTGTCTGCGTATCAATGGAGGATATGTTGCTTATGTCTTTTCAACATTTGTGCTGTCTGAAGCTGATGGCAACTCTGTCTTTGTCTTGTGCAGCTTTATATAAAAGGCGAGTTTGTGGGTGGAGCAGACATTGTTGAGGAGATGCACCAGAAGGGAGAGCTGAAGCAGATGCTTCAATGACAGCTACTGTCAAACTATAGCACATACCACAGACTACAGCACATATGTGCGATGCTCCAGCGCAGCATCTGTTGTTTATGCACTTTCAGAGATTGCAGCAACATCACAGTGCTGCATCCGCACCTGATGCTGTCAGTTTCGCACTGTCTCAGTCTTCAATGAACCTTGTTGACATGGATTTTCACCCTGGCAGCGTTGCCTAGCCCCTGTGGCTGAAGACTTTAACACAAGTTGCAAAAGGTGTCCATTTTGTGCAAACACATTCCTTTAGTCATGCCAGATCAAGCATCATTTGCATGCTAGGCAAACAACCTTCGAGAGCGGAAAAGCGGCTCGTCAGTCTGCAAGGCGCAGTTGCCACCAGCGCAAGCTCAGTGTTGTAAGATCACTTCCACAACGCGCTGGGTGTAAGCTGCTGTACTGCAGAAGCGGCGAACACAGCGATCCTCTGCAGACCGCGCTGATCACAGCGATGCCTCCGAAGCTCAGGCTTGTCCTCGAGCCGGTTGCTCCTCAACCGTTGCAGCCAATTGAAAACGCGCCCGTACGAGTACGTGAGCTCGGATGATACCCAGGCTGTGCGGGGACTCCTGTGTATGGCGACCTGATCCTACCTTGAACGAGATCGACCCTACAACGACGTGCACGTGCAGGAGTCAATGCAATGCACCGACACTGGCACACTCAGGGTCACGAGCAAGTCTTTGCAAGAGTACAAGTTCACCTCGGAAGGCATGACACGGGGCAACTCTGGACTGTTGAGGAGTGATCGGCCTTACAAGGTCTGCTGTGGTGGTTGCAGCTGAGGATCTGAATATCATACTAGCACATTCTTGACATGCATGTCGGTATTATCTGATCTTCAGCCAATGTATGCAGATCTCCCAGAAAGAGTTACACATTTTTGACACTCTGGGTCGTGGCGCAAGCAGTGTGGTGCGCATAATGTACATAGAGTGACGCTTGAAAATTGTCAA
The DNA here is from genome assembly GCA_002118135.1 of Trebouxia sp. TZW2008. Classification (NCBI taxonomy): domain Eukaryota; kingdom Viridiplantae; phylum Chlorophyta; class Trebouxiophyceae; order Trebouxiales; family Trebouxiaceae; genus Trebouxia; species Trebouxia sp. TZW2008. Next base: position 178,473 of record BDIU01000052.1, on the reverse strand, counting down.
GCTACTTGATTTTAGAGCACTGAACTGACTTCAGTGCTCAACAGGTCTTGAAAGCGTTCCATCTGAAGACCAATGCCTTTGTTGCTGTGAAGCGTATCAACATCTTTGAGAAGGTAAAGTGCATAGCAGACAAGCTGTAGCTATCCAAACATTTGATCATGCACACCGACTGCTGCCTGATCTGCTTTCAGGACAAGCGACAGCAGATGATGAATGATGTACGGGCTCTTTGTGACGCTCCCCAAGTACCTGGCTTGGTTGACTTTGTTGGTGCATACCATGAGTCTGAGACAGGGCAGGTATGTTTGCTGTTTTGTTCATCTTTGCACTGGCACAAGACAAGACAGGTGTACTAGCTTATCTGCTCATCCTTGCATCAAAAGCAAGTTGATATGCCTGTTTGATTGGCACTGTTCATTGCTGTCCCTGCTCAGACTGACTGTGCGTCAGCAGTGCAGATTGCAATTGTGCTGGAGTACATGGATGGTGGCTCTCTGGGAGATGTGTTGCAGAAGGTATACTACCTTGAACCAGCTGAATTTTGTTGCTTTGCAGAGCCTCCAGATCACAACTACTGCTCCAATAGCATAGTGTTACTTGCTTGGCATGTGTGGCGACAGCAGCTTAGTCAGCTGTTATGCTTTCAGCACATGCCTTGTTACCATTCATATTGTCCAGCTTGACATGAACTTTTTTAGTTGAGACCTACTCTGCAAGGCCTGGACTCCACTAAGACTGCACGTCCTGTCATGGTTCTAGAGGCTTGTTGCTGCAGGTTGGCAAAATCCCTGAGGCGGCGTTGGCAGCCATGACTTCCAAGCTGTTACCTGGCTTGGCGCACTTACACAAGCAGCGTCATATGGTAAGTTGCTGTCAAACATCATGCGCATAGTCATTGAAGCCAGAATACTTATCTGGTCAAACTCAGCTGCAGACAGCCTCAGATCCATTCGCTTGTGATTCATGTCACATGACACCAACAACCCAATGATGCATGCAGCAGCACGCTGTGATAATAATACAGCATGCATTTGCTTGACTAGGACACACAACGTCTTGGGCATGCCATCCACATGCGTTGGCTAATGCATGTTCGTTGTTTGAGTCAATGTCTGCTTCCAATGGCTGTCAGGTGCACCGAGACGTCAAGCCTGCCAATGTGCTGCTAGGGCTGAATGGGGACGCCAAGATCACCGACTTTGGCATCAGCGCCTTTGTGGACAACACTATAGCAATGGTATGCGCCCACTCTCCACAAGGAAGCAAGTTGTTTGTGCCCTTTAACAGTATGACCTCCTGCCTGGTACTGCATGCTGACGTACTTCAATGTATCATATGTGTGACTATCAGCGCACATGGCCAAGCACTGTGCTCTCAGGCTCACTTACAGTTGACGATCAGCGATGAAAAGTGTTACGTCCTTGCTAACATTTCATACCTCGTTGTGCTCCAAATTCCCCAGGTCAACTCATACCTGAACAGCATGTCTGCAAATGCTGTCAGTGGGCTTGACAGTCTTGGTGTGTTTGTGCCTGCAGTGTAACACGTTCACTGGAACAGTGACATATATGTCACCAGAGCGGATCAACAGTCAACCTTACTCCTTCCCTGGTGATATATGGCAAGTCGCACTCACCCAGTTTTGTGCAAAAAGCTGCCTGGCATACCTTGCACATGTATGCATGCTGGTGCATGTGTCACAATAGTGCTGGTGCATGTGTCACAATAGAGCAGGAAATTGCCCCACTTCCTGCACACAGACAGTGTGAGCTCAGTCATGCTGCCAGCATTGCTATGCATGCCAAGAAGTCACCTTGCGCTGCAGTCCTGTCAAACTGCCCCTGTTGGCATTCTGTGAGTGAACAACAGAGATGCAGAAAACGGCCTGTAGATTGTGACGCAAAAACAGTTTGCAAACATTGGTACATTCTGCAGAAAAACATGTGTTCTTTCTCATTTTGACCCTGTATGGCATGTTGCAGGAGTCTTGGGTTGACCCTGCTGGAGGCAGCCACTGGCAAGTACCCGTATGATGCTTCAGGCGGCCCTTTGCAGCTCATGATACAGGTTACTCTCACATTGACTTTGTGTGTGAATTAGCTTTGCTTGCTTCTTGTCATCTGAAAGCTTCCTGAGCGACTGTTTCAGCTAGAATTTGCTTTCATGATTGGCCACGTGTCAGCTGCATCTGCAACTAATGCTGCACAGTGAGGCTTGTCTTGGTTGCATGGCTTGAAACCACAGCACCACACCCTAGCTTTGGACTTTAATCATATCGGCTGAAACACACCCTGGGGCTTATCACTGCCAACAAGCGCGCACCCAGCACCTGTGCTCAAATGCGCGCTCTAGTAGTATCATGCATGATGCAAACCACCCAAATTCCTCATTGATTAAAAGACTTACTATTTCTGCTTTTGTTATCACTGCTCAGGTGGTGGAGGAGGACGTTCCACTGCCATCCAGCCAGCACCACAGCCCAGAGTTTGTAGACCTCATCAGCCAATGTCTGGCAAGGGATCCCAACAAGCGTCCCACTGCTGAAGCCCTCATGATACATCCCTTCCTGCAAAAGGTGCCATGCAGTGCCTGAACTTCGTTGCCCCTGCCCTCAGTTTGCACAGCATCCTGTGCACTGTCTTGTTGTATACTAACTTCTCTTTATAACAGCTGCTTTGGGAAACAAGCAGTTATCTTAAATTGTATGTACTGAGAGGTGCCACTGCAGTCAGAAAACAGTGTTTGGTACCCAATGAGATTGTCTTTGCATTGAGTACCCTTACGAGGAGTAGTTCATGCAGGGTTTCTCAGAAACTTTTCTAACCAAGAGCCAATTGAGATTGCGGCTCGCACTTGACATTGTAGCACTTCTTGCTCACTTTTTGATCATCAGCACCAGTCTGCATGCATTCAGATGGCATGCATGGATCTGACACCTTCAGAGCATGATCACATCAGCACTCATCACCAGAAGGCTTTTGTAGGCTATTCAGGCAGGCCATTCATCCACATCTTCACACAGCGTATTTCAACACATCAAACTTTGCAAGGATTGATGCGCAGTCCTGCGTCACTACATTGCTAGAACACAGCAGCTTTGTTTTGCTTGCAGCACACTACTGGCAGATCAATGCTGAAGTCTGTCATGCGGCAAGCCTACACTCCTGAGCAGAGGTAAGCTTGATTTCAGCAGATCAGAGTCCAAAACCATTGTGTTGATGGCAACAGTTGTTGGCACAGCAAGTTGATGCAAAATGACGCTGCAGCAGCACCCATGCATGACGTAAAGCCAGGTCTGCCTGTCTTGCATGTCTGATCTGATGGGCCCTTGCCTCATGAGTCAGACTTCTTGTGTTATGTCCGACCACTCATATGGCTCGCTAGGGTACTGCCAACTGTACTTGCTGAGGCATTTTGTGCCAGTGCTGCTCGATGGTCAGCAGCTAGCTGCACTGTTACATGCTTGCATGAGCGCAAGGTCTTGACACTTGCGTCACTAGGACATGATGTCACATGCGTAAGACAACTCCAAGTATCCACATGTGGGACTTGTCATGAAGCTGCCTGATGCAAGCTATTAGTGCATTCACCCCAAAGTAACAAGTCCTGACATCAAACTGCCTTACATTGAACATATCACTGCAGTTAGGATGCAGTGAGTGGGTCTCAACTGCAGTGTCCTTACAACAAGCATGTGTATATGCAAGTGTTCTGATCCCATGAAAACACTGCAATGTTATCCTTGTCCTGGACTTGCTGGCTGATGTCAACAGGCGGGCGGCAGTGGCTACGTCAATGGCTGCCAGGTATTATGCGGCAGTGGCAGGAGGGCAACCTGGCATAGCCAGCCTGGCTCAACTGTACAACGCTGAGTCAGTAAGTCACTGCTGGACCCGGTGTTTCAACAGCATGGTCTTGACATGCCTGAAGTATGGACACATGGCATGCAGGAGTGGACAGTATAGAAAGTCTGCTTTTGACATGCTCTGCAGATGTGCTGCCCACGCACATCAAGCCACTGAAAATTTTGTGAACACAAAGCAAGCACTGGTAAGTTGAACACTAATTGCAAAAAACACCCAACTCAGAAGTGCGTTTCAACAAACGCACGCAAGGTGTCTTGTAGGCAGGTTGAGACACAGCAAGCTACTACAGCCTTTTGCCGCCGTATGAATTTGGATGAAGCCAAAGATTGCGACAAGCGTGTTTTGCAGGTCCTGACCCATGATGGAGCTACAGTAAAGGGAAAAGCTGAAATCATGTCCAAACTGACAAGCATTGTTGAGCTGCATATGGCCTTTGGCATGAGCTACCGAGCACAGCATATTGATTTCACACCCTGGCTTGAGGTAAAGCTTTCAGCTGTACAGACATGTCTGCATCTTGTCCACATCTTTGCACATAAGACAAAACGCAAAGAAATCGAGTCACCACAGCGTTACTGCGATGTGCAAGCTGTGCATTATAAAGACAGAAATCCTGCAGCTTTCCAGTTGATGTTGGACTGACCCAAGTGTGCAAAGCTCCATTGTGCCATGCCTAGCCTAAAACTGTTTGCTGAGAGGCCTTGGCAAATGCAGCTGCTAGGATGCTCATACTATCTGTCAGCACGCCAACCGTTTCACAGCAGTCTGATCAAACAGGTTGCCAGGTCAAGCGCAAACAAAAGCTAACCATTTCGCTGCACTGCAGGCCAAACAGCAAGATCCAGAGCAGCTACTGATGCTTGTCAATGGCACAATCAGTCTTAATGGTGTCATTCACTTGAGTGGCGAGGACTGCTCATTGTTCAGTGAAGCGTTTGTTCTTTGTCCCAATGCCTCTGGGCAATATCACATCCAGCATCAAACTTTCAAAGTACACAAACCCAATTTGGAAGAAGGCCTGTGACTGCTGCTTTTTCTGTTGCAATTGCCTGCATCAATGTGCGTGACTAGACGTACAGTGCGCCTACGCAGTCCTTATACACTAGGAAACCTGCTAGGCTGGCTGCTCGATGCTGTGACCTGCTGCATAGAGCAGCAACAAAGGCGCTTGCCAAAGGGTGCTGTGCAATGACTCATGATTTGCTGATGAGTAGTAACGAGGTTAGCTGCAGACATCGTCAAAAATGTCGCAAGCGCTCGCGCACGCCGCAACGCTACTCATGCAGTCGTTTTTGGTGGACACGTGACGCATAGATCCTTGTGTGCAAATTGTTGGCGGGATCCCAGCGGCACGCTACTTTGACTGCCTGTGTTTCTCGATCGCTGGCTGCAGGTCGCGACATTGCAGACTGTGTCCTGCGTGGACACAACACCAATGTTGCAATCTTCTGCTACAGTGCCCGGATTGCGTGCGTGTCGTCTGGCGCCGCCAGGCTTGGTGAGCCCTCTGCAACGGCCTCGCCAATGTGCGGGTGTGCAGAGCTGCCGCTCCAGGAAGCAGACAACTTGCGCAGCGTCTGCACTGCCCAGGACTCCACTTGGGTCCACTGGCTATGATGTATGCGCGCTCGGCTTCGGTGCATCGCCACTGGGAGCGATATACGGGGTAAGATCAGACTCCCCCGGCAGTGGCAGTGCGCTTGATGCAGCGCGTGTCGTGGGTGAGAGTCACAATTGACGGTGATGCAGGACATCAGTGAATCAAAGGCCATTGCCACGGTGCACGAAGCTTTCAAGCAAGGCATCAACTACTTTGACAGCTCCCCTTTCTATGGAGAAGGCCTTTCAGAAATTGTAAGCAACTAAAAACCCCATGCCTCAGTGTTGGCAGATGCAACACCCGCACATGAGCTGTTGGTCTTGGTTTGGTAAAACGCTTTGCCTCTACTGAACACATCTTGGTGTATTTGCAGAGGCTTGGAAAAGGCTTGCAAGAGTTGCCTCGCAATGAGGTTGTGCTGGCAACCAAATTTGGTCGATATGGGCCAAACTTGTTTGACTTCAGTGCAGAGAGAGTGCGAGGTACTGATGCCATTCACGCTCAATCTAGCCCTGTGATGTAATGTCAGCAGCACATCTTTGAGCCTGTGCCTCGCTATGTTTTGGTTCCAGCCAAGCAGTGATATGTTTGGTTTGTCTTGGAGGCTCAATGATCCCTTTTTGGTGCGTTACAAAAGTGATATAATGCCGCGGGACAGTCATGCAAACTATGCCTGCAGCCTGGGGAGACAGGTTCAATTTCTGCAGTATTTCTACTCCTGTATACAAACTGATTTGATGATCAGTAGATGCTTTGAAAATCAGGTTGTGCATGTCAGCCTGTTCGACACTGCCGTCGCAGATGCTTTTGCCACATATGCGTCCACCTGTCCAGTGCTTGCTCCAGGGTTTGGTGATCATTTCCATGTGCCTGTTTGTTTTCAGAGGGGCTGAAAGAGTCAATGGAGAGGCTGCAAGTGGACTACGTGGACATTTTCCAATGTCATGACATCGAGTTTAGAAGTTTAGATCAGGTGTGTGAGGCAGTTCCTATATCCTTCATAACAAGGTGCCTATGTCCATATGTGTCCTACCCAACCACTGCTCCACCACTGCTGCAGATTGCAGAGGAGAAACAATGTTCATATCATTGGCACATTGATTTTACATTCTATTGCAGCAGATTTTGCAGAACAATTTGTGCTCACTCACAAATTGCGTTTGCAATCCATAGCTGCAGACAACAGATGACTTATGCAAAGTTTTTGTACGTAGTTGAACATCTCGCATGGAGTCCTGCCTGTTGGCAAAGTGAATCTCCTTGATTCCCCTCCGCTGCTGCAGATTGTGGAGGAGACTATTCCAGAGTTAGTGAAACTGAAGGAGGAAGGGCTCATCCGCCACATTGGCATCACAGGCCTACCTCTGCCCATATACAAAAAAGTCCTTGACAGGTGCACAGCTTGCTTTCTGTTTGTTAATGCTTGTTAACGGTGACAGTCTTGACGGATGCTCGTTTTGCTGTCTGCTACCACCATACCAAGATGCTACCCCTAGCCATCTACAGACAACTCATTGCTTGGCTGGCACCTTGGATTTTGTTGTTGCATTGCTTTTCAAAGGCCTGAATCTACACATATGCAGCAAAATGCTTGGCAGGTGTTCATTTGCTGTCTGTCGCTGCATTGCTTGTCAATTTTCTGCCCCTACCCACCTACAAAAAGGCTTTTGCTAAATGCTCATGCTGCTTTTTGTTGCTGCATTCTTTGTCAAACATTCGCCTCTACGCATGTCCAGAAATAATGTCACCGTGTGTGCAACTGATCAACTGCCAATGTGCAGGCTGCCAAAACGGGTAGTGGGTATAAATTTGGCCGACTGCTACAGCAAAATTGGCTGATGCCTCCCTTCTGTTGTTTTGAAGTTGCTCTGTGGCAACCCACGGCACCTGGTCAACTGAAGTGACCTAGTGCTGTGCAGGCTGCTACAAGGGACTTTGGATGTGGCATTGGCCGTTTGCCACAACAGCCTGAATAGTGGCTCCTTGCACACTTGTTGTTTTCCAAATCCCTCCTCTGTGGCAACCCACATTGGTTCACTGCTGGTGTGCAGGCTGCCACTGTGGATGCAATTTTGGCTCAATGCCATAACAGCCTGATATAGCTTGATATTTCCCTGCAAGGCCTGGTGTCCTACCTAATACAAAAGGGTGTGCACCCAGAAGAAGAGCACTGTGTCCAAACAAGTTTGTTCAGAGCCTTTCTGTTGCTGATTCAGGCTGCCCAAGGGGACTGTGAATGATTTTAGCCTACTATCACAATAGCCTAAATGACGACTCATTGCAAAGTCTGGTGCTGTACCCAAAGAGCAATGCTGCCCCGCAGAAGTAGCGATCTGCTTTCAGACAATCTTGTCCAGAACCATGTTGGTGTTGTTGCAGGCTGCCAAAGGGCACTGTGGATGTGATTTTGGCTTATTGTCACAATAGCCTGAATGATGACTCTCTGCAAGGCCTGGTGCCCTACCTCAAGGAGCAGGGTGTGGGCATCATCTCAGCGTCACCCATGTCCATGGGTCTCATGACCACCAAGGTACATGTTGCGTCATGGTGATGATGCCAGCAGTGATACTGATTGCATGTCTTGAAGAGCAGGATGTTGACATCATCTCAGCGTCACCCATGTCTATGGGGCTCATGACCACAAAGGTATCTTTTCATGACCCTAACAGCTATCAGTAGTCAGTGACGACAATGCTGATAGCGACAATATTGCCTCCAAGCAACGATACTACACATGTTGAGGACAAAACGGGAGGATGAGTCATTAATTTGTAATGACACAGATTGCAACAACAGCAGGGACCACTGACACATGCTAGCACAGGCACAAAATTGAAGCTGAAAAGACACTAAAAATGAGTGTATGACATCAGGTACTGCATGAGAAGCGGAGCCCATGCAACACATGCCACAGGGAAGTAATGCACCAATGCTTTGTGGGATAAGCTGTTCCATGCCCTGTCAATCCCTCACTATTCTTGCAGAGGCTCCCGTTATGATGCCCATTGGCGAAGAACTTGTTTCATTGCATATCCCCTGTATCTTGACAGCTATGGTTGCAAGGCACAGCAGAACGGAACCCTGCACCTGACCATTTGAAAGCCACATGCATGGAGGCAGCAAAGCATGCAGAGCAGCAGGGCGTGCCTCTGCCCAAGCTTGCTGTCACAATCTATTCTATCTCCTGGGGTTTTTGGCAGCTGTGAATGCAGGGAACCGTTTGCCTGACCGTTTGACACTCATTTGTATCAAAGCAGCCAAACATGCTTTTCACTGGCTGTGATTGTAGGGTACAGCAGAATGGAATCCTGCGCCTGACCATTTGAAAGCCACATGCATGGAGGCAGCAAAGCATGCTGAGCAGCAAGGAGTGCCTCTGCCCAAGCTGGCTTTGAAGCACAGCATCAAGAGCGCTGTGGACGCTGACATTGCTGTCACCCTTGTGGGCATGTCTAGCCCTGAAGAGGTGACAGCCCAGAAGCAATAGCTTTTTGATAAACATTGTTGGAAGTCAAGGAAGTCCAGGAAGCAAAGCTAGTTGTATGTGTTGTGCACATTACATCCGATGCAACAGCTTGAGCATGGCACTGCAGATGTATTTGAGGCACGCACACCTAAGCGCTTGTTAAGCAATTGTACAACTTGCTGCTGCTCAAAGTCTGATTGATGCCAAAGTTAACAGCTGCATTGAACCTTTTGGTAGGGTATGGTTTATCGGGCTTGCTTGCATGTGGCAAAAGAACAGTTTGCAGGTGCACAATTGTGTTCAGACTGAAAGTCGCGCCTGGATTTAGTATTGCTTTCTCCAACTATGGCGGATTGTTACTTGGTGTGCAGGTGCAAAGTAATGTCCAAGCAGCAAAAGAGGCGCTTGGCCTTGTGCGATCTGAAAAGCAGCAAGAGGAGGACAGAGTCCTTCAAGAGGTTGAGAAGATGCTGCAACCCATCAAGAATTTGACCTGGCCATCTGGCCGACCAGAGAATAATAAGGAATGACTCCGGGAAGGAAGCGAATTGAGCAACAAAGAGATGGCTATTATAATGTTGTCGTGCGGCGTATGGGGAGTCCTCAAGTGTATGAGAGGACTGATCATGCTTGAAACGTGTGCTACATGTACAAGGCACTGCAACATGCTGTCACAGCCAGCTCCTCTCCATACAATCTGCCTTCATGAGAGCTTCCCCCATTTTTCAGCAGAGACTGTCACTGTGTTCTGAATCTTGAAATCACACTAATACACTACATATTGCCATTGTTCTTCTCAGCAAAGCTGGTCTGGGCGAGTGCCTGAATGTCAGCGGGGACAATGCAGAATAATGCTGACATTGAAAGCTGAACCAGATTCGTGTAGTTGCAATGAAACGATCAGTCTGAACTGCAGTCAGGGCAACTAGCTGTGAATGAGCGTTGTCACTTTCCAAGTGCGCCTTGTAGAGATGTCAATGCGCACTGAGGGATTCTATAAGGTGTGCAGATAACTTAAAAGGTCTCCGTCTGTAGGTACACAGCAAGCCAACTAGCACTGGTGCGGGCACATTTCACTTAGGTGCTGTATGGGCCATGGTGTGCACAGCATGTGGCTAGCAGCACCAAATCTTTATGGCCTAGAAGTAATTGCAGCGTAATGCAGCCAAGGCAAAGCCTGCCATACTGTGGTTTGCACATTGTGATTTGGGCCTACAAAGACCCAATATACGCAAGTGTCATCACTGTTGACAAGACAGCCAAGACTCCTTGCGGAAAGACCTTTCGTTTGTCCCAGTAACCCTTGCCCATATACGCTGCTAGAACTCCTGTTGTCACTGCAACAGCACAAAATCAGCCTCAGCCAGCTGAGGTCACTTTGGAAGCAAAATGACTTCAATAGCAGGCGAAAGCCTGCTAGACCCTCATGATCCATGCAGAATGTATGCCTACTGTGGAAATGTACATAAGATTCAGGCTGCAGATGGAGGAACAACATGACAAAAAGCAGCAATTGCTTTGCATCTCCGGCACAGCAAAAGTTAGTGTCCCAACAGCACCTTCAATCAACATGATAAGGTGCAGCAAGCATGATGAACAGCAAGCTCATGCTGCTGCCAGACCTGCCCTGAAAGAAGATATATGCGGCAGTCACTAGCATCACTGAGGTCAAGCTCCTTCATGTGCAAGCTTTGAGAATGCCTCAAGACAAATTGCACAACATCACTTGTCTGTCACGATCACTAACTTCACCAAGACCAAGCTCATCTCACTGCAAGTTTCTGCAAACCAACTTCCAGTGTCAAAGCACCTGCAACATGCACTCCAAAGCTACAGCAAGCTTACCTAGAGCAAGGCGCACCCCATAAGTGGTATCAGGCCTGCCCATAAGGAATGCGGACACCAGCATCAAGCCAGCAATGATGCTGCTGGCTATCAATGAGTCTTTGCTGCGCTTCTTTTTGTACCCCATGATGCCGCCAACTACAACACAAGCTGTGTAAGAAGAAGAGAAAGGGATATGCAAGCCATTGAGCATGATATTGGGAACTTGTGTGGTTGAAAGCAGCCCAAGAAGGCCAATTCTCAAACAGCAACCAGCACAAGCTGTTTGACTCATGCAAGGGATTTGCTAGCATGACTCGGAGTTGGGGGAGCTGCTGTTCTTGTAGTGCAAAGAAGGACAGCAACTGACTGCAACATATGTCATGACCAGCACATGCAGCCAAAGAAGGGCTCTCAAAGGTGCATCAGCTGAGATGTTGTGGTTACCGCCACTCAAATGGTCATCTGTGAAATGCTGCTAGCTAGCTTGCTGTTTTGTACGCACTGCAAGCTGCCTTTTTTCTACACGGTTCATGAAGCATTACCTAGAACAAATAGACCAAAGGCTATAGTCAGAGGCTGCATCCGCCCTCGACTACCACCATCTGATGAGTCATCATTGCCACCAGGTCCAGACCCCCCTGAACCCCCACCCCGGCCCCCTGGACCCCCAAATCCAGATCCACCTTTGTTGCCTGGACCGCCGGCCTCAGCATTGATGCTAGGCACTTTTGGACCTGTTGGCCTGCCTGCAAACAACTACTGCTCTGCATGTTTGATCCAGGTATACAGAAGTAGTACTGTCAAGTTGAGAGTACACGCAAACAGGCAGACCTATAGCTGGGCCATACTGGATAGGTGCGTGGTATCTGCGTGGCGAGTGGTAGTTGCGTGGGGAGTGATAGTTAGCTGGCGCCTCGTACGACCTGACAGGACCAAAACCAGCTTAAGCAAGAGTCCCTGCGCCTGCAACGCTGCCAGCTCCAGTTGCTGTATGCATTACTTGCCAGAACGACGGCGTTCGAAGTGGGTGTGGCCGATCGGTCGATGGCGGAGCGTTCACGCTGGGATGCACCTTCGTGCGCTTTGGCGTTCTTGGCTCGATGCGACACTGGATGGGTGCGCAGCCACGAGACCTGCGTCTGTCTGCACGGACCGCTCCCAGCAGTTGACAATGCTTGTGACAGATCTCAGTGTTGCCTGTCGCAAGCGGGGACAGCATGGTGAGCCTCGCACTACACGCGCTGTTCGAGCATGTCGCCAATGCACCATGCAAATGCAAAAGTTAGAATGCATATGCAGATGCAAAAGTCAGATTTGACCAAGTCAAGAAGGCACTATGGAATTGCAGAACACATTGCTTGATGAGGTTCTGTTGCTCAATGAAAACGGCTGCAGCATTTGATGTCAGCAACACCATCCTCAATCCCGTAATGCATGAGGCCTTCTTTGACCTGCAAGCTGCTTGTATGATGTCATGCAAGGTCTAGACACTTTGATGTCTTTGCTAAGAAAGCAACCTTGGGTTGTACTGCCTGATACCAAAGTCTCAGTATGAGCTCACATGTGCAAGAAGTGTGTAGATGCAAATGCAAAGCAGGAGCTGTCGTAATGCACGCATTGCGGCATTGACACAATGCCATGTGTAGGTGCAGATAAGCAGGAGCTATGCATGCATTGCAGCATTGACACATTGCCATGGCAAAGCCTTGTCACAGAAACGTTTGTCAACAGGTCTGCTGTGCCACCGACTCACAACACACACTATAAGCTGCGCCACGCTGGTGTCATACGTGGAATATATCTTGCAAACAGACAAACAAAGATCAGCAGTTCACAGTGCAGCAATGCTGTATCTGCTTTCAATATTGAGCCCTCGAAATAGGCTAGGTCCACAGACTAGACTAAGGTGCAATGGGCGCACGCTGAGTTCACACATCAAAGGAACACCAAACAGGAAGAAAAGCAAGCAGTCTAGCGTTTAAGCAACTTCCCCATGGTGATGTCTTGGCTTTGACAAGAACCATGAGAAATTTGCATGTTTGGAATGGGGTTTGTAGGATGTTAACCCCTTGAGCAAATCTTATTGAGCAACACAATCTGCAAGCTGCTGATATGCAGAATGGACATACAAGCGGGAAATAGAAATTAAACTGCTGCTGGGAATAAAGTACGTGTGCAGAATTGGGTGCACACACGTACGCAGAATACAACTACCTATAGTTGTGTGGCGGTCCATTGCTTTCTAAGCTGGCCTTGCTGCTGCGCCGACCAACAGTTCCAAAGGAGTGTTGACAAGCAGGAATGCTCTTGCTCTCTGTGTCAGATTCTGAGGCCAATTGCCTCAAAGATCAGCTGAGACAATCAGAATGCAGCACAAAGCTATCAGTGGCGTTTTGTAGCCTGCGTATGGCCAAAGCATATGCTGCCGATGCCATATTGCACCCACAGCATTTGCTGCAAATGCCATGCTACAGCCAAAATATAATTTAGCTTGCATCAAGGGTCTGTGCCATCTAACACGACGCTGTGTCTGTGGTGCAAGTTCTCAAAAGCCACTTTCATTGCATCCTCGAGGAGGCGCCAATCCACAGCAAAGTTGAGCATCATTTCATTGCACCCCGCCAGTTTGACTGTTCTGTTGGGGCAGATGCCTCCTTCTAGCAGATTCAGCTTCTCTGTGAAGGTCAGCATCTTGTACTCTGGCTGATTGATTAGCATCTGCGGCAATAAGAAACAAGTTAAGTCAAGAGCGTTTAGTCGGGCTGATTGATTGACGTCTGCAACAGCACAGAAAGGAGTGAAAATCAGTAGCTTGTATTTGGGCTGGTTGATTGATTGGCATCTGCAACAGCAAAATCAGATGAAGGTCAGCAGCTTACACTTGGGCTGATTAATGAGCATCTGCAACATGAGACAAACAAGTGATGCTCAGCAAATTGTACTCAGGCTGGCTGATCAGCATCTGCAACACCCAGAAAAGTTGGTTGTCACGTGTAACAGTGATACAGGCATTACAGCTTTCTTGTTGCAATTTTCACAAGATCTGTTGATCATGTCAGAACTCATATCACAGGCAATGAAAGGCTTGAAGATGGTGAGCTCACAACATATACAAGACTGTGCATAAAGTGCTGAAGTGATCGTGGGAGATTGAGCGCACATGGAGCAGTTGCACAACAAAGGGCGATTTATTGTCACGTGATACAATCATGAGTGGCATTCAGTGAAGTAGACTCGTGAGCCACAGACCGATGTTCAGACCTGAATGAAATCAGAAAAAGCTGTTGTCTGGGAGAAAAAGCTGTTGTCTGCGCACTTTGGTGGATTGCTCCATGAGTCACCAGCATGAACGAGATTTGAAACGTGCTACCAAGCATGTGCAAAGACACTTGAACCAGTCAGTGAGACTTCATAGACAGAAACCCTCCTAGATCTGACATCAGCAGATATGTGCAGCACGGACACTCATGCTAGAATGACTTAGTGATTAGTAAGCGAAGCTGACCTCTTTCTGTGGCAAAATAAGGTGGCGGTTGTCTGTGCTGGTGCCCACAAAGTTGACGGGCAGAGACAAGTCCCTCATGTAGTCAGTGATCCAGCTGTGAGGAGAGATCTGGCTCTCTGTAAACCTAGGAATCCAGTTGTACACAACCACTACGCTGTTCTGCATCACCACAATGGCAAGTCAGGAGCTTGAAGGAGCTGGCACGTATACCCTGCAAGCATAATACTGAGACAGGAGACTGAAAGAGCTGATCCATAAGCCCTGTAGGCGACAAGCAGGCATGCATCATTGAAATATGGTGCGTAGAAGGAAAGCGGCAAGCATGGGAAAGAGTGCTCACAGATGGCAGGATGTTGATGCAGTCAGCATCTGGACTGCATGTATGCAAGGCCTGCACATTCAGGATATTTGCATTGCTGACGTCTGCAGAGGATGTTGCTTCAGAATTTTCCAGCAGCAGTTGATGTATGCGCCAATGACTGAACATGAGCATGAAGTAGTGGGCTTACAGGGGCCATAAAAAGGATGTTGGTGAAGGCTGCGCCATGCCCCATGACCAGCACCTGGGCCTGGGCAAAGGCTTCCAGCTGCCCCTTAAAGCTCAGCTCCTCCATGTACACCAGCCTGCATCAGCATCTTCACCGTCATCTAAACGCCTTCCTGTGAAGTTGTATGACCCAACTAAGTGCTTGCAAGAAATGAGCTGCCTGCAAACAATTCTGCCCAAAGCCTTTCTGTGGTGATGTCAGTGTGCTCTCTACTCAGTAAACTTCAGCACGCTATTGACTTAGTGTCTGTAGGTCTGCACCAGAGTCAAAGGCAAAGCATGGTGTCACAGGGAGATTTTGAAACCTCCTTTTCGACTTCCAAGCACCATTGACATTCTGCACCTCGGGAAGCAAGCGAAGCAAAGTGGATAGTACTTACTTGACGCTGGAGACTTGGTCCATGGCCTTCATGCTAGTGATGATGTTGGCAGTGTTCACCATTGAGCGGCCTTTGTGGTACTGCCGATTCACTACAGTCACATCAAAGGGTCCTTCAGGCTGCATCAAAAACACACATCCAATTCAGCTTTTGGCATCAACAATCAACAGGCTGCACTGAAGAAAAGGGACAAGTATTCAATAGGGTGTGCAAAGTGATCATCAAACAGAATACCTACCTGTATTACAGGGGACTTGACGTTGTAGCACTGCAGTAGCAGATCTCTGTACCTATGGCTCAGCTCCTCAGGCACTGGTTTGTACACCTCTGAGAACCTGCATAAAAAAGCCTGACATCAGGCCACTGACATTTGCAAAGCAGTCACGCATAAATCCGCTGCAAAATTGCAAGTTGGATCACAATCACTTTGACCAAAGTCTCTGCACAGCAAGGCCTGTGCACATGCTAGATGCGCTCATCAAACAATTTTCAAGCACATCGGTCTTGCAGCAGACCCAGTGATCTAGAAATACATCAGCTTGAAAGCGAACAAGAAGACAATCAGCATTGTGTAAGCATGTCCCAGATGGGCGAGGATATCTGCCAGGCATTCACAAGCAGGTACAATGGATGACTCACGGGACGCCTTTGTCATCAAAGCCCTTCCACTTACGGTTGAACGGGCCAATGCCTGCCACTGCAGTCTCTAGCCACATCACCTGCATCACAGATGATATGAGTCTCTGATCAGCTGTCTGCAGAGAAACTGGCACTGCAGATGAGAACCATGTCCTGCACAAGCAGCAGAAATGAGCAAAGACCACTTTATAAACATTTGATAAGCTGTCTGAACAGAAAGTGACAAACCGCTTTGGCTACACAGTCCTACTAAAGCAGCAGTCACAAGCCAAGGCCACCCTGGCTCTTCTCTCAAGGCTTCTCTGCAAGGATCTTTGATCAAGAGCCCTAATTAGGAACCTGTTGGAAATTGGACACAGGTAGTGATCCTCAAGAACTTTACAGGGAATCAGTCGTTCTTCTTGAGCTAAGCAAGCTTCAATGCAGTGCTCTTGGACATAGCTGAAATGTGCACAACACAACTATGTCACTTGATGCTGGCCTATCTTGGATGGGCCAATCCCTAATCCACCACCCTTGCAGAAAATATAAACATGTCAACTCAGCATTCTTGAGACAACCACAGCATGTTGGCGATTGTGCTGAGAACACTTGCCAGTGCATGCAGCCAATTTCCACTTGCCTTATCTTGGATAGGCTTATCCCTAATCCACCAGCCTTGTGTTGGATACAAACACTTCACAGCCTCCGCTGCAGGCGGAATGTAATCTTCCCAAGTCCAAGGATCACCAGGATGCTCAATGAAAATGGGAGTCAGCTCAGTGCTATTCTTGTGCCCTCCACAGTAATCCAAATAGGTGCAGGCTGAGCTGTAGATCTCAAATATGGCTTCTCCAATTGCGTGGTACCAGTTCATGTGCCACTGGCGCCACGTCATTGTAGCCACTTTGATGTGCATCACCTACATGTTGGAATGACTTGCAAGCTGTAATGTCTGTACGCAAATTGTCTGGGTTTGACTGCGCATGATGCAGCTTCAGGTGTACATTCACTTCTCTTTGTAAGGACACTGGATGAAAGGACATTCTCGATGTAAGGACAATGCAACTGGTAACCAATCACTGCATTCTGACTACAGTGGCACCTCTGACCATGGACATTTCAAGGTAAGGACAGCTTTCTGGGAACCAAAGCAGTCATTCCAAAGAGAAGTCACTGTATGTGTAAATTCATGCATATGTGCCTAGTGGGCATGCAGACTCACATGGATGCATTTGCAGGTTGTGCATGCCCATGTGACCTGTGAGCTCCTGTGTGTTTGTATGACTAGAAATCATATGGCTCCCATGCAGTCAAGGAACAGCGAATGCTCGAAATTATAGTTCCGTGTTGTGCCATCCTCAGATTAGCCTTGATCATGTGTCTTCGACCAGTGTGCAATACTCTGATGAAAACACAGACTGA
Source organism: Trebouxia sp. TZW2008 (assembly GCA_002118135.1). NCBI lineage: Eukaryota > Viridiplantae > Chlorophyta > Trebouxiophyceae > Trebouxiales > Trebouxiaceae > Trebouxia > Trebouxia sp. TZW2008. Next base: position 161,239 of record BDIU01000052.1, on the reverse strand, counting down.
ATGCTGACAGTGCAGCAAGATTTGCATGGCCACAGCAAAGGAATTCCTTGCATGAGCAGATGACTCACAGGAGCAGCCTTCATTGCCGTAGTCAACTCATCCACATGGGTCACATTAGCTTCCCAATAGTAGTCATGGTGCCAGTTTGCCAAAACCACAGGCAGCTCAGGTCTCGCCTCGCCTGCACACATCAAGAGCGCAACGTAATGATGGTGAGCGACCCTATCACTGGTTGTTTGTGGTTATATCTGACACTTGCTGGACGCAATCAGCAGACTTGAAACTCGACTGTTGATTCCTCTACGTGCATCGTCATGGTGACAGTGATCAGCCAGTAATAAACAATGGTCACAACAAGCATGCTGCATGCAGCAAGTCTTGATATCAACTTGTGCATCTAGCTTGTGCTATATGCAACGCAGGGCAGGGTGCAGGTCTGAGCGTCAGTCCGCAAAGCATTCTGGTAGATGCGTTGAAAGCAGCAACGATGCATAATAAAAATGCCAATCAGCAGCTTGTCATACATGCAGGAGATGCAGATTAGCATTTCATGGCTATGCAACTGTACTACGGCTGCTATTTGCACGGCTGCTCACCGTCATAGATGTAGTGTATGGTTGACTCAAACACCAGCAGATTGTGGAACTTGCAAACTCTGTGCTCATCTTTGCCGTCGTCATACACGCACTGCGTAAAAGCATCATGTCAGCCTTGAGCCCAAGCTATATACAACATGAGCCAAGATGCTTCATCACAGAACCTGGCTCTGCGTTGCAAACAACAACTGAAATGCTTGAAAGGAGGTCCTGGGATGTCACCAGGTAAGGTTAAAGCAACTTACTGTATGGCTTGAAATCAGCTTGGTAATGTCCGGCTTGAACCAAGGCCACGTCTGAAAGCTGTATAAGCCAAAAGCTCCAGCTGTCGAGAGCAACACCAGCAGAGCGACCAGCTTCACAATCCGGTTGGAGTAAGCTCGAATCGCAGGGCCGCTGTTCAGGTTGCTTTCCGCAATCGGGAGCAACGCGTGCTTCATCGTGTGCGTCAGACGGCACGACCGCCTGCTTAGCGCTCAACGCCTGAGCTGGTCTGTGCGGCTTCCCACGAGACTTCTGCGAAGATCGCTGCGATGCTGCGCTACCAGCTGCGAAACCGTGTCGCTGCTTGAGCTGGCTGGCGAGCTTCCGCTTTGGTTGGTTGCAATGTCCGCGTTAACAACTTCCTCAGAGCGCATTGCAATGAAGCGAGCGCATGCGCGTTGATGAACCCGAAAGCACGGTTCAGAGACCTTCAGCTGCAGCTGCTGCAGCTAGTGCAGTGTGTTTCGAAACTCAACAATAGCGAAGAAAACTCGCGCTAACGACCCGGCTGCGCGCGCTCGACAACAGCTTGTTGCTGCGTCGCAGAGAACCGTATGCCGGGTCGCAAGACGCAGCTACACGGAGATTCGCAAGTTGGTAGTGGCACTGACTCAGCTCATGCCGCGCCACTGCTAATTTCGCTACACGTTACCTGTTTAGTCACCGTGTACGTGATTATGTGGCAATCTGCACGTGCGAAGCGACATGTGCCAAAGCAGCCCCTTGAGTTACATCGCCTGACTTGTCATGCCCTTGAAGACAGCGCTTCTAAGCCGCCTGCATCTGATCCAAGCTTCTTCTGCTTGAGACTGATCAAGGGAAGCAACAAGGGTTGCCGTTCAGACCAATGGCATGCTCAATTTCCCACAGCAATGCACGTCAGGATCCTGCAAATCAACTTACATGCTTACTTGTTAATTTACTGCCATGACAAGGTGCAAGCACACTCACAATGCAAAGTTGCATGCATGCATATAATTTATTGACCACTGTCAAAACAGCTCTTTGCTGCAGTGCAGTCTCGATTTCAGCGGAACTCAAAAGCGAAAAGTGACGAGAAGCTCATCATCTGTAGTGGCTTAGGAAAGTGTTCAATGCATTTGCATGCATGAATCACAGCAATAGCAGCACCAAAAGGCACCAACTGTCCTTCACGAGTTTTGCATCGACCACATGACGCTTTTCAGGTAACAGAAAGTAGCTGTGCTGCTGACTTAAAAGCCAAACACCCTGACCATTAGCTCACAGCCCTGTAAGAATGTGCGCTACATGATATTGTACAATCTGACACCTATTCTCCTGCATCCCAAAGTTTCAAAGTATCCACCCGCAGTTGCTGCAGGGCGCCCTCGACATCTGCATTGGATTGCGCACCAGGCAAACTTTTGCTGCCTGACAGACTTTGAGTGTTTGGCGTGTTCATCCTTGTCAGCGCCAGGTCAATAGCCTGCATGATTAGCACGTGCAAAGTGTTGGTCCGTGACAGAGTTCGAGTGTTTGGCATTTTGAGCCTTGTCAGCGCCAGGTCAATAGCCTGCATGAACAGCACATGCCAAAGTTCTGCATGAGCAAGTCGTCAGAAGTACAATATGCAGCAATCAGGAGTGCACAGGGCAGCATTGGCACATGACCATTTCCGGTGTTAGCATCACATGTTGACAAAAGGCACTTTACTTCAGCAACTGTCAACTGTTGCTGGCAGCCTCTTATGCATTCCTGCGAGCAAGCTTGCAGCATATGAGTTTGACAAATGAATCGATCCATAGCAGGCGAGATGCTGCACAGGTGGTACATACAGCAGCCCAAAAGTCATACCTGCAGCAATTGCAATGGAGTCGTGGAGAGCTGTTCTGTCTCGGGATCAGCTGCTGCATCAGCCTGGTCTGTCTGCCCAACATCATCTGCTGCAGCAAAAGCTTCTGGCAACATCTCCCGTCTCTGTTCCGCGCTTGGCAAGTCAAGCAGAAACTCCAAGATGCGCTCAGCTATGCTGGATGGGCTGGAAGCTTTGAGCCATTCATCAAGGTTCATCTTCTTCCTGCCAATGAGGCGGGCTGTGGACGCAGCTTTTATTTCCTTGATGTCAGCTTGCAGGAGGTTTGCCTACATCAAGCATGATAACGTTAAGAGACACACGTTTTCTGTCAGCTTGAAGCAGTTTTGCCTGCATTCAGCAATGGCAGGATCAGGAGACGTAAAAATTGATTCAGCATAGTATAGCTCATCTGCTCAATGTCAGCTCGAAGCAAGTTTGCCTGCGCTCAGCAGTGACAGCATCACAAAACACAAAGCCTGACCCAGCATAGTTGAGTTCTGCAAGGCCAACAGTCAATCTGACAACTGACCATGTTGCACCTGTATGACTGTTTTAGAAGATCGCTGCACTGCATTTGCTTCTAAGCCCAGCTCAGCCAACTTGTGTTTCGTTACAAAGCATGTAGTCAACAAACTCACAGAATACAGCCAAGCTTGAGCCAGGAGTCAGCAGTGCTCAGAACATCACGCATAATGAGGTCATGAATCTTCACCTGTTCGTACTGCCGTGTAATGCCTGCCGGTGAGAAAGGTTGCGGACCCAAGCTGGCAGCAGAAGAAGAGGTCCCAGGTGCAAGCTGCTGCCGCAGGGTTTCTGCACTTGAGGAATATGTCACAGATTGTGGAGCTGAGCTAGCTAAATCCTCGGTACTGTAGTCAGGCAACTGTGACGCGGGAACAGCTGGTGGCTGCTGATTTGAGCTTTCTGAAGGCTGTGTGCTGTCACCATGTGTGCTGTCACCATGTGTGCTGTCACCAGGCAATTGTGATGAGGCAATGTCAGGGGTTTGGTGATTCAAGCTTTCTGAAAGCTGTCGGCCAGTGCCAGGCAACTGTGATGAGGGAACAGCAGTGAGCTGTTGATTTGCTAGTTGTGAAGGCTGTGTGCTGTCACTATGCAACTGTGCTGAGGAGGCAGCAGCGGGCTGTTGACTTGGTAGCTGCAGAGGCTGTCTGCTGCTATGTGAAGACAGTGCCTTGTTGACATTGAGTTGCTGCCGTGCAGCTTGCGACTCCCAGCTTTTTTGTAGACCTTCTGCCACTTCCTCAAAGGTGCAAGGATCTGTACACGAACAGCAGGTCTCACCGGCCAGCAGCATCATTATCATCGTGCTTGCAAGTGCATGCTTGCTAGTGATCTTCCATGATCCTGCTAGGCACTCACAAAGGCAGCGAGCTGTCTCAAAAAGCGCTTAGCTGAGCATTCTAACATTGAAGTCAAAGACTGCATCCTGCTGTTGCTCTGGACAGCAGATAAGGTGATAGAATCTTACCTAGGCCTTCCCTTATAGCCATCAACTGACCAGCCAGCACAGACAATTTGAGCTTGGCAGGTCCTTCAAGATCCTCTTCCCTGAAAGGCATTAGTGATCAACACCACACATAGGACATGCACTGACTCATTCACATACCCCAAATGGGCTTCCCAACAATGCATATACAAGCACAGTGTGCAGCAAGATCTCGACATGAGGTTAGAATAAGGCAGTTTGATGCTTGCCTGCAGGTCTGACTCACCGTGTGTTACCTGCTGGCTAGCCAAGTCATGAATGACCAGCTGATCTCCTCTGCTGAAATTTTGTAGTACTGCCGCAATTCAGACGAGGACTTCTGCTCCAGCTGCTGTAGAAGCTGTTCATAGTGAGTGTTGCTTGAGCTTAGGCCCTCATCTGATGCCGTCACGCGTGTCTGCCATTTGCAAGCAGACCAGCGCATAAGCTCTTGTCTGGCGCTTGTGTCCTTGATACGATGCGAAATCTTCTGACATTGTTGCCGACAGCTTGCATGACCGGCAGGGACACTGCGCTGCAGATCACACGCCTGAGCTGGGAAGGGGTGCGGCTGCACGAACTTGCTGCAGTCCCAAGGTGAAACGATGATGTGCTGCATCTCTTGCTTGCTGAAGCTGCGCTTTCTGGTGAACAGCTTGAACAGCAGCGTGTATGCGGTAGCGATGCATGCATGGTTTCGCCCTAACTGAGTCAACTCAGCCCTAAGATCAAAGTTATCGTTTATGCACTTCGAGTCAAACAGCGCTCACTAGTGTCGTTGATCCATTTGAAGATTCAACATGGCAGCGTACACGATGCACGCATCATCCCTCTCTTGTCAGCACACGAGAGTCGCTAACCGAGCAAGACTGACACTCCGACAGTCCCACATGCGACAGCCCTTCCTCTCGCGACGTGCGCACAGACGGCAAACACAGAGGGCGCATGTGATTGCCATGGCAGGCTCAAATGGGAGCGGCGGAGAGCAGGCGCTCGTGATTGGCGCCGGAGTGGCAGGGCTCAGCTGCGGTCTGAGACTGCACAAAGCCGGCATCCCGTTCACCATCTTAGAGTCGTCAGACGGCCCTGGCGGACGAGTCAGATCCGACAAAGTAGACGGATACACATTGGACAGAGGCTTTCAGATCTTTCTGACATCGTATCCCGAAGCCAAAGAAGTTTTGGATTACAACGCTCTGCAGCTCAAGCCTTTCTATGCTGGGGCCATGGTGCAATATGATGGCAAATTTCACAAAGTTGCTGACCCATTCCGCCACCCACTGGATGGCGTTCAATCCCTGTTCAACCCTGCTGGCACAATCAAGGACAAAGTCAATGTTGGCGCCTTTCGATTCAAATCTGAGCTGGGATCCCTGGAAGACTTGCTGCAGCGAGATGAGACGACCACTCTGCAGCGGCTCAAGGTAATATAAACTTCAGACGCAAAAAATGAGCAAATGCAGTTGTCATAGGAATGCAAGCATTCTGTCATGCCTGCCCGCCTCATGCATATCTTTGTATGCAGCCCATCTCCATTGATCACTTGAATTTGACCATATGCAGCCCTGACTCACCCCATACATGGGTTGTGATAAGCATTTCATTCTCTATATGCTGTATGCACTCCACAACTTTAATGACAACTGACTGATTGATTTGACACCTGTGCCCGTGCAAATGCGAGGCAGGCAACAGGTATGCCTCACCCTGTCCCTGTAGGCCATACAGCAGACTTATCACGCAGAGGGGAGGCACTATTCTGCTACAAAATGTAAGATTGCTTTGTACCTTTTGAAGTTGATTGCCTTGTCAATATGCTGAAGTTGATCACACGGTGGGCATAGCATACTTCTGTTGGGCAGAATGAAGCAGCCGTTGTCCATGACCTGCATACTTCATATGTTTGATAGACTTGATGTATGCAGCTCAAGATAGTGATGCTAGTGGAGTCTGATGTTGCAAAACCAGCTCTGAGGATTTGTATTTGATGCTGTCAATGATTGTACAAACATGTGCCGATGCCAGTAAATCCATGTGTGGCATAAAGGGTTTCATCGTCAGCTTTCCCCACATGCACATGCAGATGCAATTACTAATGGCGTTCACTGTTGCCAATGCTGACACAAAGCAAAATCATCCCATTGGCAGTACTACTCTGTTTGGCATGCATCTCATTAGCATCTTTCCTTGCAGGCGGAGGGTTTCACAGATGCCATCATAGACCGCTTTTTCAAACCTTTCCTAGGCGGCATCTTCTTTGACAATGACCTGAAGGTCACTTCCCGCCTTTTTGAGTTTGTCATGAGGATGTTGGCGTCTGGGGAGAACTCCCTTCCTGCCAACGGCATTGGCGCCATTTCTGAACAGCTGGCGGCAGCGCTTCCTTCTGGTTCCATCAGGACAGGTCAGAATCTCTTTTGTGCCTTTTGTGATGATACACATGCAAGAGTTATTGCTTCGAACCAGTCCTTTTTGCCGTGCAATGCACATCACTTGCACAACCTTGTCGGGAGATCTTTAGTTGCTTTGAAGTACAGCTCACATAAAGAGTGCCGCCACATTGATTTCTCGTTGCAAAGACTGCTTTGGAGTTGTCCTCACATCCTTTGTCCTTTCCTGAAGGCACCAGTGCAATTTGAAATGAAGTGAGTGACCAGTTGCGCTCTCTTCACATCAAGTGTTATTATGAGGAGAAGTTACTGTATATGTTGTCTTTGCATCTTGCCCATGAAGCAATGCCTTGCTAGGTGATCTGTACAAGCCGGTCAACAGCCAGCATACAGCGCGTTGTCCATCAAAACACACTTCATGCCTGAGCAGATGATCTGGCACAGGGGCGACGGTGAAAGAGCTAACAGGTTCAGATCTGGAATCTCCACCAGGAGTGACCCTAGAGGATGGGACCAAATTGGCGGGAAAGAGGGGTATTGTGGTAGCCACTGACCAGCCTTCAGCTGTAAGACTGCTGGGAAAAGCCCTTGACACGAGCCCTTCCAAAGAGGGCAAGGGCAGGGGCACTTGCAATCTGTACTTCAAGTGAGTCTCTTCCTGTTTTTGAACTCACCCCTTTGCTGCTGCTGCTGCTGCTGCTGCTGCTGTTGATGCTGCTGCTGCTGTGCTCTGTGTGAAGAGCACACCTCAAATTCTGAAGCTGACGAAGTTGTGCACAACCAGTCAAAACCCGTCACATGGCAATGGGCTGCATGTGCAAGCCAAGGCAAGGCATGTCACACAATCACATGCTGCTTGTACTTGTACAGCATATTATGACATTGCAAACAACAGCTTTGCGTGCTGGAGCCCGTGTCTGCTTGTTCAGGATCAGCCAAAACCCGCGACATGGCAATGTGCTGTACCTGAATGGCAGAGCATCATTTTGCAGAAAGCAGAACATGCATGCTGAAGCTTATGTACTTGTATAGAACGTACCATACAGCAATCAGCCGCTTGTAACTTTGATGGTAACCCAGCAAACAGTAGACCTTGCTTGCAAAAGCTTGTCTGCTTGTGCAGGACCAGCAAGAGCCCGCCACAGGGCAATGTGCTGCTTACGTCCTTCTTGACCTCATTGCAAACCGCAAGACCGCATATGCTGAAGTCCCCCTGCTTGTGGAAGGCTAGTTTGCATTCGCCAAGCACTAAATGAGCTGCTTGCAGGTCTGGCAAGCTTGTTGCAACCCTTGCAGACTGAAATTTGCATGCTTGTGCAGGACCACCAAGAACCTGCTGCGTGGCAATGTGCTGTACCTGAACTGCACAGGATCAGGCCTGGCCAACAATGGCATGCTGCTTTCAATCCTGCAGCATAGAGTGACACTGATACAATGATGAGATCATTTGTGCTGAAGAGCGTGGGCTTATGCAGGACCAGCAAGAGCCCGCCACATGGCAATGTGCTGTACCTGAACGGCACAGGATCAGGCCTGGTCAACAATGCCTGCTTCCCCTCAGCTGTTGCCCCTTCATATGCACCCTCAGGCCAGGCAAGTGCTCTTCTTCTGCTCCATTGTATGTGAGCAATGTGGTGTTAAGATTTTGATATGGACCTTATGATCAAATAATATTTGTCCCTTATAATCTTTCAATGTTTCAATGTTTCAACATTTGAATCTTTCAATGTGTGCTGTTTCCATCAGCGGTGGCCCCTTCATATGCACCCTCATGCCAGGTGAGACATCTGCTTTTGTGATCCAGTGTGATCTGATCTGTGCTTTTTGTATGACCTGCTGTCTTGCTGCCTGACCTGTCCTGTGGCCTGCAGCACCTTGTCTCTGTCCCCATCAGCGGCACTCATTGTCACCAATCACTGCCTGATCAGACAGCAAGCCTTACCTGTTGTCCTGCTGTCTGACTCATATAACTATTTGCAGCACCTCATGTCTGTTTCCGTCATTGGCACTCATTGCTATTGCTTCCTGTCTGATCAGATAGGGAGGCTTGCCTGTTGTCTTGCCTTTTGAAGTGCAGCCTTTGACATCTTGCTGCCTGATGCATATGATAGCTAGCAGCAACTTGCATCTTCCTACCTAATTTGTTTGTTGGTCTGCAGCACCTAGTGTCTGTCTCCATCATTGGCACTCATGACGACAAGGCCGATGATGCCCTGTCAGCAACAGCACAGCAGGAAATGAGTCAGTGGTTTGGCGGCAAGCAGACAGACGACTGGGAGCTGTTGCGCGTGTACAGAGTGCCGTTTGCTCAACCCAACCAGGTACAGATTGTGTCTGATGCCTTACCTAGTGTATGCAAGATTTCCATGCTGATGTAACAGGTTCATAGCCTGGGAAAGGCGCCCACTGACATTTACCGCACAACATCTTTTGTTACATCAATAGCAAGTTGACTATGGCAATGTGCTCAAATAGCAAGCTATGATTTGATGCCCAGCCAACTGTCTACATGCAGACCATGCCACTTTATCTCTGTCAGACTGGTGTGCTTCTTGACAGCTTGATGTTGTCCGGCTGATGCCCTTTTACAGACACATATAGACCTGTAGACAGAGGCTCCCGGAATGACGCCTACCAGCGTTGGCATTTCCTTGTTGTCAGACATACAAGCTATAGACACCCGCAAACTCATGCTACAGGAACCTCCCACAGATCTTATGCGCCCTGTCCAACTAGGAGGCCGCCTATATGTCTGTGGCGACCACAGAGACCATGCAACTTTGGATGGTGCCCTCAAGTCTGGCAGAAGGGCGGCAGAAGCTCTGATTTCTGACAGCGTACAAGAGACCACTGGCGCTGATGCACCAAGCGAGCCTGTTGCTGTTGACCAAACTGAGCTGGCTTAAGAGATTGTGTCAAGTCACGTCATGCTGACACGCCTTTGACAGCGTGCAAGAGACCACAGGCGCTGATGTGCCCAGCAAGCCTGTTGCTTTTGATCAATCTGAGCTGGCCTGGCCAGCTAATGCAAGGCGCATGATGTCAGGCACGGTCTGTTTTGCATAGTGTGCATGTCCCAAGGCAGTAAAGGGTATGTACGTTAAGCTGGGGACACTGTGGAGGCTTTGGCCCCGCAAAACCTTCTCATCATGCAGGATGGCATGTGATATTTGATTGTCAAATTTGATGTTCAGCATGACGCAGCGTTGGCTGACAAGTTCCTGACATCAGCCAGCAGCACTGTATGCATCTAGGTTTATGGGTGCCCACTTGACAGGCCCGCCACCGTTTCATGACCTATCTCGTTTCATTTTGGGTAGCTGCACTTTTTTCCAGAACCACAGCACTTGTATGACGGAGACAACGCATTTCATCGGCTCCATGTTGGCACCACCTGATACATCGCCCACAAATTCGCATGCCATTGCATCCTTCGAAGCGTTCCTCGACAGCGACATAATGCTGCACTGCAGCTACGCATCAGCAACACAAATAGAACAAAGTTTAAATGATGATTTACAGGTTCTAGCTCGGGTGTCCACTTGTGCTGAGGTCACTGAATCCCCAGCATGTACCCTTGAAATGTAGCACTGAGTCAAAGTCTGATGTGCCAACTGGCAGCCCGAGGCGCTGAAACACAAGGAAAACTTTGCCTCGTTGCCTACAAGATGGCAACAAGACTTGTAGACTTGGTGCGAAAACCCTCCCTATCTAACATAAACGATCGGTCAGACTCCAGAGTCAAGCCACCATCTCCTGGCAGCACTCCACAGTTCAGTGAATCAGCTCCGAAACCAAGCGATGCTCAAGCCCCAGGTATGTGCCTAGATTCGCTGACGCGCGCTCAATGTCGCAGGCTGATAACGAACTGTTATCTGCTGTCGAGGTGTTTTGTCCTCGCTCGCTTGGACTGCAGCCAATCAAAGTTCAGCTGCCACCTTTAAAGGGCTTGTACGATACCTTGCGAGCACTTGAGGAGTTCAAGGCCAAACGGCCTTCAGCCCGTGTTGTGTGTAACCTAAACCATAACAACTTAACGTTCGAGCACGTCAAGCAGCTTGCAGCATGGCTGCAATTTCCAGGCAGAGACTTACGTCTGTATGCGTTGGACTTGATTTTCAACCGCATAGATCCACCAACCTGGGCAGCTTTCGTGCCTCTTCTGAACTGGCTACAGCCCTATGTTGAGCACATAGATTTTGGAGGAAACTGCGAGTCGTTGAAATAAACACTCTGAAGCAGCCTATCCTCAATTGTGTGAGCTTGAGCCTTGCGCAGAAGCAGTCTGTCGACATGCAAAGCACATGGCTCAAGCACTGGGATAAACAAGCTAGTAAGTTCAGAGCATTGGCATACGGATGTGCATTTGAAGACCCCAGGTGCTGTACGACTGCATGCCAGGCATTCTGGTCGTGTGGAGCAGAGCTGCACCTGAAAGTTGCTGTGTGCTACAGATATGGGATGGGTACAGCCTGTCACGATTTGTCCCTCTTGTGATACTTGATGGCTGGGCCCAATGTCTTTCTAGTTGGATGAGATTTTGGGCAAAGAGGTACGCAATGCGTTGACAGTCCGCATGTCAAGTCTGACTTTTCCGGTGCTTCTCGTCAAGCATTTGATGTCTGCATATACTGGCCTGCATAGCTGCCACCGTCTTCTTCATGCATTCACAGAAAAAGCACCGACAGCACTTGCAAGGACAAATGTGTGCACAAAGTCACAGAGAAGGTTGCATGCAAATATCTAGAACTTCTTGTAATCACAGCAGCCCTGCTACTTTTGTGAACTGCACAACACGTGTATTGCTCAGCAGCAGGCATGTCATCATGCATGCCATATTTCAGCTAATGCACCTGTGCGCAGAACTTGGTCGAATTAGGCAAACAGGTTGTTGTTGTGCAGGCCGTAAAAAATGAACCCTGCCAATCACATTAAGCTGTTTGTAGCTTGATTCAATTAACTGCCTGCTCTTGTTGTTCAGGATTTGGCACAGACTGCGCCAATTGTACTTGGCACAGAATGCGCCAATTGTACTTGCTGACATTCACAAATCAGTACATAGACATAGATAGGGTATCATCAAGCTTAGATGGCACTCAGAGCAAAGCTTAAACGCTATATAATCAGTCTTGCAGCAGCTGTTTAGTAACAACAGGTGCAGCACAGTTTGTTCAGCATATAAACTGTTTCAGCAGCTGACAGGACCACAGCAGTGTACAACTAGGACACTACACATGAAACTGGTCCTGGTCAAGTTATACTATCGGCATATCGACATCCATTTGAGTGATGTGTATTGTGTTGTGCACATTCTTTGTCATGTCTTTGGCTATAGCACACACATCTTTGGTGTGTAAAAATCCTCACAATCTCTTTGCGATAAACATGCATTGCGGTGTTTGCTGAACCTGACTTGAGCGCTGCAGCACGGCACAGGTGCTGCATGCATAGCATACCCCACCAAAAAGCTCTCAGGTGTATAACAAAAGCCCATGAAAGAAGAACTGCTGCAGATGCTATTGCTGCCAATTGGCCAATCCATTCACTTCCAGAGAGCAACATTTCAGACCAACATGATACAGAAAGACGTGAATCAATGAAAGACAAGCTCTTCTCCTGCACATCCTGCACAGCAGTGTCAAAGGAAGCAGCTCAAAGCCATTGACTTTGTATGGGCTCCCCGTTGAGCAGCTTTCATGGAAGCCTTGTCATCATTGGCTCAATCTTGAATCCTGCTTGGGACAGTGCTTCTTGGAACAAGCTGGTGGCTGGACAATGCTTCAGCTGAGCACGTTGTGATTGCTGTCTACAGTGAATGCAAACTATCGAGGCTGACTTCTCTTTTTGTGTCTGTTGAGGCGCCCCTGCTGCTTCAGTGATTGAGTTTGCTTGATGGACTTGAGCAAATTGGCGAGCACAGCAGACCCATTTGCAGAAGCTGGCCTGCATAACACAATCTCTTTCATGGCACGCAAGCTTTCTCTAGGCATGCAGCAGCCCTGATAACAAGTATGTGCAATGGCAGTCTGTGTGGATTGTACACAGTACACCAATGTTGTGGCTGGTTTGCCCCATACGAGACAGCAAGCTGTTTGGGGGGATGAAAGGTTTGGCAAGAAATGTCTGCGGACTTCAATCACGCTGAAGACTCGCATTTGCAAAGAGTGGCAGCGGTGTTGAAGGGCTTGCTAGCAGACCTGATGCTTTGACGCAAGCAAGCTTGCATGGCAGACATCAAACTAGCAACGTTTGCTTGAAACTATTTGACATGGCAGCAGTTTTGACAAATGTCTGACTTAGAGATCAACCCTGACCTTGCCTGAAGGGCCACAGTAATTCTAGGTGTCATCTGTGGGGGACAAGCTGCCACCCGTCTGCTGACTGCGCTGATCTGCTGTTTGCTCATTGGGCCAAGCCCAGATGCCGCCAACATGCTTTTGGCTACTGTGCACATGCCTGCTGCCAATGGCCACAAGATACATTGATACTGTTATGCTGGGAGGCTGAAACACATTTGGTCATTGCCATTACTGCACAGGCTCAGTTCAGCATCTGTCGCAGCAACTTCTTCAGCGACTTTCTTGGCTTTGCTTTGGCTGCGGGCAATGGTTCAGGCTTTCTGCCAGCTGCTGCGCCAGCTGCTGATGAAGCTGACATTGCGGAAGCTGAGATTGGTGACTCATCTACAGTGCCAGAATCAGTCAGCGATGACACATCAGGTGTTGTGCCTGCTTCCTGATGAGGTGCCTTGCTGACCCCATGTGCTGCATTGCTTGCACTGAAGCTGCTGTCAGACTGGCTTGTAAAGCTGCCAGCATCTGAAAGGACTGTTGCATCTGAGTCAGCGTCTGAGCCACCATTTGAATTGGTGACAGCTGCAGCGTCATCATCAGGGCCCAGCGAGAACCTGACTTTAGCAGAAGGGCTCTTGGTGGTCCTGCGGCTGAGGGCCCTTCTGGGTTTGGCAGGGCTGTTTGGGATAGCCGTGGCAGGGGCAGAGTCCCCAACTGCCCTGCCCTGCGCTGCATCTGCCCCACCACCTGAGCTAGCCTCAGCCCCTGCTGCTTTGACTCCACAACCAGCATCATCAGCTTGAACACTGCCTGCCTCATGTGCAATTCCACCTCTAGGAGCAATGCTCTCAGCGGTGGCAAGACTGGAATCTGCGACGCCCACAGCTGCCGGCTGCTGTGCAGCAGTGGCAAAGATGGACTCTGGCTGTGGAGTGCCTCCAGGAGTGTTGGCAAGGCTGTAAGCAGCAATGAGCTGATCCAGCTTGGTGTGGATTGAAGCCACTTCAGTGGCATTGCTCTGGATACTGGCCGCCATGCTGGGCCAAGGCGCCAGTCCTGCACCATATTGCAATTTGGGACAACATATCACGGGTCCTTTTGTGGTTTGCTAACTTCCTTGGCATTCTGGGGCAGCAGCATTTGGCAAACACAGCTTCAGCAGACATAAACTCAGCATCACATTGCCAACCTTGACAGCAGGCCTGTTGGCTGATCAGGACAACTGCATGTCCAATCTGTGCTGTGCTCAGGATTGGCTGAGCTTGTCACAGCAGCAGCAAAGCTTGGCACAGCATATGGCACAAAAGTTGTAACGTCTCGCTGTGGTGATGTTGCGATGTTGTCGTGTTGATTTTGCCTGGCTCTGAAAATTTGCTGGTGGACTGACAGACAGAGGAAAGGCAGCCCACCTCTTCAGCACAATGAACCACCATGTCAGTCTTGCAAGATACGTATGCTAGACAGGCTCAGCAGGCCCAGCTAAGGTACGTACTGGAGCAATCAACTGTCTCCAACCAGTTTGGTGCTGTGCAAGATACGCATGTGATGAAGGCTGCAATCTTATATGCTGTTATATGCCCCACTGCTTGGGGACGCATCAGATGTGAGACGCAAATCAAGAGACAGGGAAAGCTTACCAAAGCTGTCAGCAGGTGTCACCATTGGAGCTGACTCATCCACAATGCGCTGCAGCACTGCAGCCAGTCTGTCGTGAGACTTGCCCTTCTTCTCCTTCTTCGGGGGTGAGGGCTTTGGGGCTGTGCCAGGCGGCCCTGGGCCTGCTGAAGAAGGTCGCAAGGGCACTTGTGATGGCCTTGAAGAGAAAGATTGCCCTGCACCAGCTGACAAGGGCCTTGGGGCTGCTGTAGGCAGCCCTACTCCAGCTGTGGAAGACCCTGGGGCTGTTACTGGCAGCCCTGCAGGCCTCAAGGAGGGCTTTGGGGCTGCTGCAAGCGGTCCTGGCCCTAATGCTGGCTGTGCTGTTGAGGCCACTGCTGGGCCAGATGCTGAGGGCTGTGGCAAAATGCCCTTAGGGCCTGCTGTGGGCAGCTTTTGTGCCCCAAGGGCAGGGCTGTTGTCTGCAGATTTAAGACTATTGACAGGCATAGGGTTGGCCGCCATGTCTGTGCCTGATGCTTCACTGCCAGACTGCCCTGGTGCTGCCTCTTGACTCAACTCTTGTTGACTCTGTGCAGCTGCGAGAGCAGCTGAGTCACGCACAGGTCCTGCAGCTGCTGCTGCAATTTCAGCTGCCTGGGGGGGCAGCATGTCAGGCAACTGCAGCGGCGCTGGCCGCCGCCTGGAAGCTGGTCGAGGAGCTGCTGACTCATGCTGTGGTGGGTCACCTCTCATGCCTGACACTGGCTGGCTCATGACTCCTGAATCTGGACTGTGTACACCCTTAGGAAGAGATTCTGGCGCCTGAGCTGACCTTGGCATCATGAGAGGCATGACAATCACCACAGGCTCTGACTCATCTCCTTCTTCATCACTCTGTGCCTCTGTCTGACCAGCAAGGGGTGATTGCAAGTTGGACAAAGTCTGATCACTTGGCTGTGCTGTTGCAAAATCTAAACCCTTGGCTTGAGGGCTCCCTGAGTCAGTCATAGCAGCCTGAGGGACTGCAGGAGCGACTGTAGGTGCAGCTTCTAGTGCAGCTGGTACCAAAGGTGCTGGGGCAGCAGCTGTACTGGGTGCAAAGACTGGTGCAAAGACAGGCGCGTACGTTGGCGAGAATGTTGGCATAAAGCTGGGAGCAACAGCAACTGGCTCTGATACTTGCACTACTGAAGCTGGAGTTGTTGCTTTGGGGTTTGCTTGCATTGGCAACAGGGCAGAGTCAGGTTGTGAGACCGCTGCTGCTTTGCTGGCGGCTGAAGCTGGTGCTGGTGCTGGTGTTGCATCTTCAACATATGCTTCTACAGCTGCAATTGGGGTTGCAGCTGCTTTGGGGGCTTCTGGACCCGGTAGCAGGGCAGTGTCAGGCTGTAAGACTGCTGCTGCTTTGGTGGCTGCTGCAAGTGGTGCTGACAGTGCATCCTCAGCATTTGCTGGCAGGACTCCTGCAGCTGTGCATGACAGTGACTCAAAAGGGGTACCAGACTCTGCCTCAAAAAAAGACACCACCCCAAAACAACATACCAACTACAGGGAGTATTGTAAAGCTCTGATGGCAAATGACGACTCAAGCCAAAACGCTTTGCGGTGCGTGTTGTCAGCAAGACATGTAGTAACATGCTGACACTAAAAGGTCCTGTGTCAATCGTCAATTTGCAGTCAGTTTTGGCCACTTGTTTCACATCAGCTGCATGGATCGTGAGATGCACTTGAAGCATGGCATACTGTTTTTGTCAAGTTGCAGTTCAAATGCATCTCAAGTGACATCAGGCTGTGCCGACACATAGCCTTGTCAAGACAGCATTTGGAAGCAAGGAAATTGATGAGCTGCGTTTCTTTCTAGAATAAAACAGCACCAGTATGTCAAGATATTTCATGCAGCATTTCCAGTGAACAGGCAACAAGATGCACATACATCCCATGTGGCAGAAGATGCGCAGCATCTGGGCCAGGCATAAAATGTATGTTGGCGGAAGGCCAATCATACCCAAGTCAAGTGCACTCGTTGTACTCCTCACATGGGTCATGTTCTCAGCATTCAGCTCAATCACACCTGGTGCAGTAGTATGCATCAAGGTATATTGGCCAGCAGCTGCATGCATGTGCACAAGATGCAGTCCTGCCACAGGCGCTGCATGCTCTTTAGACTGCCAGCAGCATACAACTGGCTAGATCTGATGCCAGGCACGGGATCTTACCTTCTGCACGCCTCATCAAAGCATCCTGACCAGCAGCTGCATCCTTCTGCACACGCTGCAGTCCTGCCCCGTGTGCTGCGCTTTCTTCAGGAATCTTCTTGTCCAAGTGGTCTCCAGGCAAGGGCTGCTCAGTAGTCGGATGCTCAGCCAAGGGCTGTTCAGTTACAGACTGCTTGAGGCTTGACTGTCTGGCAGCCAAGTGTGCAGTGGGGCCTAGAGCATCAGAGAGCGGTCTGTCAAGAACAAGAGCCTCGTCATGAAGGCTGTTCTCATGTCCAGGCTGCGATTCACTTCCCTGATGGTCAACAGATGGCAAGCTGCGCCCCTGATGAGCAGGTGTCAACGCATGCAGCGTTTGCTCTGAGGCAGGCTGTGACTCAAGCACTGAGCTGGCTGAGGCAGACTCAGGGGCATCTGCTGCAGATAGGGCTGAGGGCTCCTCCACTAAGGACTGCAGGCCAGTTTGAACCTCAAACGGCTGTTCTGCAAAGGGCTGTTCCGCAAAAGGCACCTCCTGCAGGGGCTGTTCTGCCTGCCCGGAGCCCTCTGCAATGATTGGCTCAGGCACAATGCTGTTGCTACGGCGCACTCGGGACAGTCGCCCCAGCAACGACGTCCGTCGGGGGGTAGGAGGGTTGGCTTCCACCCCTGACGGCCGCCTTGACAGCATATTTGGGTCACTGGCTGCCCTGCTTGTTTGGGGCTGCTCCAAGCTGCCCTGAGAGGGCTGTGCCCAATTGCCCTTGCCTCTGGGAGATCCTGGAGCTGAGTGGAGGTCTAACTGGGCCAGTGCCGAACTGTCCTTGCTGATGCCCTCAGCCCTGGGAGATGGAGGAGCTGACTGCAGGTCCATATGGGGCTGCTGCAAGCTGCCCTGGAGGCTAAGGGCTGGCTTGGCACTGTCCTCAAGGGCAGCAGGCTCCATATGCAGATCAATCTCCTGATCCTGCAATGCACCAAATGCTGGCAAACTGCCTAAAATTGCTTGATGCACATCAACAGTCCTGCACTTTGTCAGCTGCAAGCACATGCTGCTGATCTTGGCATAGCACACAGCATGGGAGGACAGATTCAATGCATCCGTACAACAGCAGGGAAATCCTCAATTTCATTTCAGTGCGCTGCCAACAACAACTTTTGTGTTACAATGCATGCTACCAATGTCTTCTGTGAGTCTACCTGTGATGTCGACGCAGCATCAGGCAGGGCTCCGTTCTTTGCAACAGGGGCAGTTTGCTGACGCCCTCTGCGTAGCAAGCCAAGCAGAGTTTTGCCCTTGGACCGCTCCTCCTCATCTTCTTTTTGCTGTCCCACCAGCAGACTGGTGTCACTCACTGCCCGGTTGAGCACAGCTGACGGCTCTGCTTGCAGCTTTTGCAGGCGTGACAACAGGGACCTGCGCTTGGGTGACTGGCTGCCTGCACCCTGCCGTGACAGCAGGCTGAGGTCGCTTGCAGTTCTGCCTAGCATGCCTTGGGGACCTGCACGGCTGCCTGTGATGCGTGCCAAGAGAGACTTGCGCTGATCGTTGATCTTGGCCAGAGGACTGCCTTCAATGGTTGCTGCCTCTGTGCCTAATGCATCAGAGCCTCCACAGCTGTTGCCATTGCTGGCAGCTATAAAATCTGCAGCGCCTTCTGACTGCTGTGGCTGTCTATGAGATGCATCCTGTTGGGTAGCAGGTGCGCTAAAGCCTGCAAAGCTGTTGCCAGCACTAGCAGCTGTGAGGTCTGCAGTGCCCTCTGACTGCTGTGACTGTTGCAAAGTCCCATCAAGTGCATCTGACTGCTGCAAGTCATGCTCAACAGCTGTGAGTGCATTGACAACTGCATCCTGTGGGGCGCTCTGGAGCCATCGACCGTCACCCTGAGACGCTTCTGATACCGACTGTGCAGCATCTGAAGCGCTCTCTAAATGGTATGGCTGTCCATCTCCAGCCACAGTTGGAGCTGACCGCTGCATCTCAAGATCAGCAGCAGTATCAGAAATGACTGAATCATCTGAGTTTGTCTGAGGTCGTTGCTGGTGAGCCTGAGACCCTGCTGATACGAACTTTGCAGCATCTGAAGCGCTTTCTGACTGCTGTGGGTGGGCATCAGGACCAGCTGACTGCTGCAAGTCATGCTCAGCAGCAGGAACAGAAGAGACTACATCATATAAACTTGTTTGGAAATGCTGATGAGTCTGGGCTGCTCCTGGTACAGACAATGCAGCATCTGCTGCAACAGCTGCCAACTCAGCTGCAGGTACACCTGCTAGCGAAGATGCATTTGCTCCTTCAGCTGCTGGAGAATGCACAGCATCTCTGACATAAGTGGCAGCTGCTGCACCTGCTACTGAAGAGGATGTGATTACGGCTGTATGAGCTGCTGCCTGCTGTGCAAGAAAGCTTTCCTGGCCTGCATAGGTAGATAGCAAGCATTCATACTGATGGACTCTTTTTGTGGCATTACACTGACACTAAACTCAAATTTTGACATGTGTTTAAGGCTGCTCATGATAGGTCTCAAAGCTTGCATCACTGCTTGCAGCCAATGCAACTGTTGACAGTGTTCCTCATATTTTGTGAAGACAGGAATGCTCAGGTCAGTCAGACACTGCAGCATGCTTGATTTGAAGCTGAAGCTATGGCCATGCCAGATGGTGTGGCATCAGGCAGTTACCTTTTGCGAGAACACGCCGTGACGCTGCATCTTTTGACTGTCCTTTGGCGTTGTAGGAAACAGCTGCTTGCTGCCAGCGTTGGAAGGTGAGGGACGCTAGTGACACTCGGCTGAAGGAGTCTGCCAATGAGCATTTGGCCGCATGCAGTCTTGCATTGAGAACAAAGCACCTGCACAAGTGTTGCTGATGTCAATCGAAGCAGGGGCTAGGTGGCGAACCCTTGACACAGCCTGCGCTCACCGCCAGTGGCCAAAAGCAGTTTGCAAAACCAAGTTCCGAGGCAGTGTATAATTGACCGCATCTGGTGCAGTATGGTACATAATATGCTTCAAGCGTCCAAGCCAGCAACAGTCACCCGCAGACTACATCGTGCCAAAGGGAGCCAAGACGGCTTCGATGCAGCCTGCCTTTCGGCTGCTACGTCACGGTGCTGCGCACATGACAGCAGTAATGGCCTGTGGCATAGGCTAGGGACTGTGCGTCTCGAGCGGGTCGGGTCCTGAGGACTTAGTCATCGTGACTAATAGGACAGTCGAGCGTTATGTGCACTGCTCTCGGTGAACTTCGTAGTCGCTACGTTTGCGTCTCGGCTGCACTGTTGAGAGTTTAGCGTCGAGGTACCTGCTCAATTCAATTGTTCTACCGCGCTTTGCATAATTTCGAATGGGTCAGTGGGGTGAGGCAGCCGTCAGATGGAAGGCGACACTGCTTCGTAATAAGAAGTGGGTCGCGTTCACACTTGCGATCCTCGCGGTGGTAGCGTTGCTCGCCGCCGGTCCCCCAATACGTAAGTGATGTATCCTGTTCTGAACAACACAGCGCTCTTGCCAGAATTTGACGACTGCCCGGTCTGCACGATCTGCTCAAGTCATGTTGTTGAACGCGGTCCGAACGATATCGCGAAGTGAGCAGGCACGTCATCACAGTCATTTCTGTTGCAATGCAGATGAGGCGGCATCCAACCTCGAGCCCAACCAGCCTGGCACGTCTGCCGAGATTATCGACACCCTCAACTCAGGCCATACAATTCCCCGCCTAGGTTGGGGGTCATTCAACTCCAAGGGCAGAGAATCTACAAATGCAGTTGTTGATGCCGTCAATGCAGGCTTCAGGGTGAGCCTGCATATCAAAAGGGCCTGATCCATTATTGCAATCATGCAGTCACCAGACAGTTACACACATACTGCTGGTGTGTTGGTATGCGCATGCAGCGATCAGACAACATCCTTACGTTGCTGTGTGCATGCTGCAGCACATTGACACAGCAGAAATCTACGGCAATGAGGCAGCTTTAGGCGCCGGCTTGCAGCAAGTTTTCAAAGACGGCAAAGTGAACCGCACAGATCTGTTTATCACATCAAAGCTGTTTGACAACCACCACGCTGCAGCGGATGTTCTGCCCACTGTGCAAAAGTCGTTGAGTGACCTGCAGCTGGAGTACCTTGACCTCTATCTGGTGCACTGGTAGGCCTTCAGCCTCTGCATGCCTGCAAGCAAGCGGCAGATACAAATGCTCTTTGCATTGCTCATCACTGTAAGACGGCACCGAGGGAACTGGTTCGAGACAAGTAATTGCTCCAGTACGTACCTAGCTGGGCCTGCTGAGCCTGTCTGGCACACATTTGGAATGCACGAATGAATAAAAGGATGGTAGCAGCTGTTGCTCAATTACTGCCTGTTTGCTTCCTGCTTGTGGCATGCTCTTTACTGCTGCTGTTTAGTGGATCGTGTCCACAGCCTTGACATGTACTGCCAAGAAAGCGCGCTTCCTACCTTGCTTGCACTGTGCAAGGTCTTGCTTGGAAGTGGTGGTACAACAACTATAGTCTGACTGGTTTGCATGCACAGTGTCTAAAACCCAGTAAGGCGAATGGTTGTTGCACTGCCATTTCCAAGATGGTGGTCATGCTTGGTGCATGGCAGGGGTCTCACACTCATGTGGGGTTGTTCATTGCCGGTAGCAAACAGCAGCTGTTTCTTGGCATCAAACTTGCACTTGTACCTACTTTACATTTGGACAGTCACAGAAACACATGTTTTATTTTGCTTGCCCTTGGAACACTCATAAGAGTATGTGTGTCATGCAGGCCTTGCACTAAGCAGACAGGTGAAATTTTGACTCCTCCCCTGACTGAGACTTGGGCAGCTATGGAGTCCCTTGTGGACCAGGGTTTGGTCAGAAGCATTGGCGTCTCCAACTTCAGCCCTGAGAAAATTCAGACAGTGCTGGACAGCGCTCGCATCCAGCCTGCTGTCAACCAGGTAGCTTTGCAAAATTTTTACTCATTGTAGTTCATGGAAGGGTTGTGTGCCAAATTTTAGAGCTGAGAAGATTCAGACAAAGCTGGACAGCAATGTCAAATGGCCTATCGCCAATTGGATAGCTTCCCACACAGTCCGACTACATGTAGTGCAAATTGTAATAATTCAGCGCAACTCAGTGTGATCAATGAAGCATCAGCGTGTTCAGTTCCTTGACAAGATTCAAACAGTTCTGGACAGTGCTCGCATTCAGCCTGCTGTCAACCAGGTGGCTTTCAACATAGTGCAACTTGTAGTGCAACTTGTAGTGCAACTTGTTGAATCTCATTGCAACTCTCTGCTGTTTATGAGGCACTGGCATGCCCATTCCAGCCTTGAAAAGATTTAGATAGTACTCAACAATGTATACAGCCTGCTGTCAATCAGGCAGCTTTCCACACAGCACAACCCTAGAAGAATGTGACAAGCTGTGACATGCAATGCAAAAGCTGCAGAAGCAACAGAAGCGCAATGCATACAGAAAGGCAGCTACAGTACGCACAAGCATTTTGACGAATGTATGTCTGTGTGTGCAGGTGGAGATTCACCCTTTCTTCAGGAATGACAGGGTGGTTGAGTGGTGCAAAGAGCAAGGGATCCATGTGACTGGCTATGCTCCTTTGAGCAGCCCCCAGACTATGAAGAAAGATGGCAGAGATATGCCAAACCTGTTACAGGTATGCTTTTGGCTATTTGTTGAGCCTGTGCTGTGAATGAAGTGGCAAACATCCTTTGCAAAAACAGGTTTGCTGATTTTGTCATGATGTCAGCTGTCGAAGAAGGCGTATGCCCTATGAAGTCCTTGCTGCATCATCTGTACAATACCTTTGATCTCCATGTGACCTGCAATGCCCAGATGTCTTGCCTGAAGCTGTAGCTGGCTGTAGCAACACTGCGGCTTTGCGTCAATGGCGCTCATGTTGCTTCAGGCAGCCCTTACTTGTCAATGCCTCATGTCTTTACTTCAAAACCTACAAAGCTGTCAAGCATCATTGCTCATGTTCAAGTCATTGCATCAGGCAAGGGCCGCCTTTGCCATAGCCATCTTGTCATCACAGCATTGTAGGTGACATCAGATAAACATGCATCTGATCAAAGTGGTTTCATCCAATCCAACATCAATTATTTGCTGGTCTACTGCTGTGTGTGATGATGTATAACGATCTCTCAATGTAGGAGTCATACTGTATCCCATTGCAATGATACTGCTTGTTTATGTAGCTAGTGGTATGCAGGATGAGCTTGTTGGTAGCATTGCGGCCAAGCATCGCAGAACACCTGCTCAGGTCCTGCTGAGATGGGGCCTCCAACATCACAACTCTGTCATTCCAAAAAGCAGCAAGGCCAAGCACAGCGTGGTAAGCAAGTGTGCTGTGCTGTGCTGTGCTGTGCTGTGCTGCGCTGTGCTGTGCTGTGCTGCGCTGCGCTGCGCTGCGCTGCTGCTTCTGCTTACGCGTCTGCTCCCATTCATGCTGCATTTGTTGAGTATGAAACAGCTTCTGTACTGGCAGCTTGGCTGACAAGCCCGCAGAGTTATGTTGAACCAGCCTGCATGTCCCTCAGCTCCTGATTGCTGTAATGTGCTGGATAGCCCTGGCCTTTGGATGCCATTGCAAACAGAGAGTGCCCTTGTGACTATGGAAGGCTTTACTCTGCTTCTTTTCTGATCTTGTGTGTGTGCGCCATGCATTGCTATATAGCTGATGTCTGCATGCAGGATTGAATCAGGTAAAAGTGCTTCCTTGAGTACCAAGCCATTGCTTGTACGTCAGCTTGACACTGCAGTGTTCCAAACGTGCTGAGAAAGTTAATGTCAACTCTGTAGCCATACCACCTGACAATGATATTCTTCATCTACAGGAAAATCAAGGTGTCTGGGGTTGGGAACTGCCAAGGGAAGATTTTGAGGCTCTGTCAAGCATGGACTTCCAGTCGAAGTACTTTGCTGGGACTGAAAACCTCAGCGAAGAGGGTCCTTACTACACCTATGATGATCTGTGGAATGAGCCTGCACCCAGCACCCAAATTCCACAATGAGCACTTTGCACCACACACTGAGCTCATCTCAAGCTGACCTGGCTGCACAAGGCTCCTGGCAGGATGTGAATGTTGGCTTTCCAAAGCTCGCCTGCAGACAAGAATTGCTGGACATTCTGCCTCAGCATTTTCTAGTTGTCATACGGTATACATGTAGCATGACACGTCATCATGTTGGGTCATAGCGCAGGTGTGTACAATCAATGCAGTCGTCCTGCTGGTGACCTCAGGGTTTTCATCTGTGATCCTTACGCTTCATTTCATTGATGCCAATGTTCCTGGACATTCCTGTTGGCTGCAATCTTATTTACAGCATGCTTTTGCAGAAAATCAGGATTCTTCGATCTGCTTTGTATGGCTGTGGCCATTGCATACACATGCCATGCAGTGACTATATGAGACGTTGGGCTTACTGCTTGCACAACAGGATCAATTTTGATGGGATAATTACAAAATTTAATTACTTATGTTTGCACACCTTGCATCGTTGATTTTCAAGCTGGCATGCCAGATATCCAGCCGCAAATCATTGACTCTGGCTTCCAGCAAATTGCAGATACAGCTGCCTGCCATATCAAAGCAAGCTGCTGGTCATGACTCAAGCAACTGAGTTGACAAGATAAATTGCTGTCACAGCTCCACAGCAAGCTGGTGAAAGCCACAAGCTCCACATGTAACTGGTGAATGCAACACACGTTGAGCTGGCACTGCACAGACTGGCAGTGCGTCTGTAACAAATCTGCACACAACAGTCTGTGACAGCTAATCCCTTTGCGTGGTTGTGTTGATAGACACAATTGTGTGGTGATGAAAACACCATGGCCATCTCAGCCGTTTGCAGCATTAGAGCTGCAAACGTGGACAGGATGCACAAAGAGGACGTGTGGCCATATAGCATCCCAAAAAGTGTGTTGTTCGTTGTTAGCTTCAGCGCTCTGACCCTGCACCCCTATGAAAAGGAGGTGCAGATTACGCTGCAGGGGTACGGCTTACAGCCTGACCACCCCTTTGGACTCAACACACACTCGACACTGCTGTCTCACAGGCAAGCCTGGTCCTTGACAACTGGTCCCTGGTAGTGCTGGTTCCATCCTTGGCAGACCTGCCCTAGCCCAGGAACACCATCGACTGCGTGGCACCATCAGGCAAGCCTGGGCTCACCAGCGCAGGGCTTGTGCCCTTGAACAAAAGCCAGTACTTCAGCTGGCAAGGATGGAAGGTGACAGACCTCAGCGAGCCTGTATGAAGACAGCTTGAATCACCTGCAATCACACCCTGCAGCAACAACTTTTGAGTGAATGCAGCACAGTCAGTACTTGGCACTGCTGCAACCCTGCACTCCCTCACACATAGGGAGTGCAGGTTACGCCGCAGGGGTACGGCTTACAGCCTGACCACCCCTTTGGACTCAGCACACACACGACACTGCTGTCTCACAGGCAAGCCTGATCCTTGACAACTGGTCCCTGGTAGTGCTGGTTCCATCCTTGGCAGACCTGCCCTGGCCCAGGAGCACCATCCACTGCGTGGCACCATCGGGCAAGCCCAGGCTCACCAGCGCAGGGCCTGTGCCCTTGAACAAAAGCCAGTACCGCAGCTGGCAAGGATGGAAGGTGACAGAACCCAGCGAGCCTGTATGAGAGAATCCCTCGGCTACCCGCAGAAAGGACGTGCAGAAAGGACCTGCAGAAAGGACCTGCAGAAAGGACATGCAGAAACGACCTGCAGCAACATTTGAAGCCTGAGATCGGTAGTCGATAATTTGAACTGTGAATCCAAGCAAGCGGAAGTCGTCATCAGAAGGTCCACCGCAAACTCACCTGTCAAGCGTCGCAACTAGCAAATCTCCAAAGGTCCTTCAAACGTGTTGTTTTGAGCAAAGCCCTTGGTGTCTCCACAATCTGCTCGGCAGATTCTGATGGGAAAGCATGCCTGCAAGCTATAGCTTCCAGAAACGCCCTTCCAGCGTAGGGCTACAAGGGCGGCTCGGTAAGCTAGCAAGTCACAGAGGGATAAATCTGTGGGAGCCTGCTTGCCGTGCAGACTCGGCAGGCACTGCAGCGGTGTGTCCAGCACAACGATCGTGAAAAGACTCGGAGGCACTTTTGCACGACTGTTTTGGTGTGCTGTTGCGTCCGCCTCCCAGTCAGTTTGAATTCCTGAAAGCTTCACGAAAGTCTGTGGATTAAACTGTGCGTTCGCTTCTCATGGCCCTGCAGCTGTCGGAGCCATATGCTTGCCACGCACACTTTGCTTCTACCCTGGTCTGTCACAGCTCAATTCTGTTACTATAGATGGGGTGCAGAGTGCTCTCTTAATTGCGCATGCTATGCAAGTCAATTTTATCTTTTTAGTACTGTTTGAGACTGTACACTGTCTTTCGCAATCGGTTGTGCTGCTTTGGTGTTGGGACTTTGATGCACCAAATGCACACAGTGGCAGTAGGAGACCGATGGAGGCATATTGCGCAGTGATCTGCTGGCAAAGAAGGTATTGCAACAGCTGCTACACGCTAAGCTGCAAGCTGCTTTCAAGCTTTGTCTTGTCAAGCATGACGGAACCTTGACAAAGGTGTTTTGGGAAGGCCTCTGCGAGCGAGAAACAACCATTGGTTCAATGCTGGAAGGCACCAACCTGTACCTCAATATATTGTAGGCTCACTCTCAAGCCTGACCAAGTCTTAGCAAGCACTGGCTGAGCGGAATGCATACACTGCAGTGAGAAGTCCTGACGCAAGCAAACAGGAAAAAGAAACGTTTATGCCGTTGGGCGTCATAACGTGAGCCTCTGTCTAACGAGGCACCCCGGGAAGCCTACTCTAGTAGGAAGCCTTGACGCATACTCACTGCAGTGTCACAAGGTCTTTGAAAGCCAAATGACCTCAACAGTCAGTCTCTTAGCGAAATGAGGGCATGCCCTGCTATATACCTCTATCTACCTTCAGGCTGCTCAAGCAAAAGTGACTATAGCTTCCATTGTAGAGTGCATGCGAACAGCAACACAGCCATTGGGGCACAGCACAACAGCCAGGTATATACTGCACCATGGGATCTAAACGTCAGCAGTATTGTGCAGTAGCTTCAACACAGTGTCATGATGACTTATAAATAAATTGCGTTTGGCAATGCACAACTGAATTCGAAGCTCAAGCTCGTCAGCAAAATTTGTCTGCATGATCACGAAGTGTCAAGTCTACCTTTGGAACAGATTTCAAGCACAGAAGCAGCATGATCCATTGCCCTGGCACCTGTGCAAGGTCAATCACGAGCCAACAGTTGAGTTGGCATAACGCCACGATTTCGATGCCGGTCTGCGAGTGTGCGATCGCGTGCTTGCTTACGACTTTTATGCATTGCGAAACGGGCACACCGGAGACAACATGGCCGTAAGCAGAACGCTTGTACTAAGCGCAACAGGCCTGGCTGGCTTGTTGGTGATTGTGTTGACCGGCTCACCGATAGGTAGCTCTGCACTATGTGTATGCATGTCACCAGCAGGATGCCGCTCTGTATACACACAGTCCGTCACGCACAGCTTGTAGACGACATCGTCACGGTTAAAACGCCCATTGCATCAGCTGACTTGAAGGCTGTCGAGAAAGGTGAAGGTCAACGCGTCCAACGCGCAATGCATGCGTGTAGGCCAGTTCAACCTGAGAGATGCGCTGTCGGGGCGACTCCACCAATGCGGTATGACAGCTCAGCGGCAACATGTCAAGTTAAATTCTGGTCACTACATTCCCCTGCTTGGATGGGGCTCTTCCGGCGCGAAAGGCGAAGAAGCCGTTCAAGCTGTGAAAGCAGCCATCCGAGCTGGCTTCCGGGTAAAGCTCGTTCTGCGCATGTGCATGTGCGAGGCATGCTTGTTTTGCTACAGCCTTGGTCTTCTGTGCAACCCGAAACGATAGCATGCACCTCGCTGTGCCTCCTGCCTCTGCAGTTTTGCATCAGTAATCAAAACTTACACCGCAACGCGGCTGATCGCAGCATATTGACGATGCTGAGCTGTATGGCAATGAAGAATTCATTGGGCGCGGTATACAAGAGCTCATTGTGGATGGCAAGATCAAACGCGAGGACCTCTTCATTGTTTCCAAGCTGGGCAACAACCATCATGCTGCCAAGGATGTCTTGCCAACAATTACAGCTAGCCTATCAAAGCTGCAGCTAGACTACTTAGACCTCTATCACATTCATTGGTAGGATGCACGAAAACCAATTCCATCAGCACTGCAGCACAGCACTGTTGCATCCAGATAGAAATTCACAGTGTATAATAACATGAGCTCACACAGTGTGCAAGCTTATGAATAATTATAAGGAACTGCAACCTTGCCCTTGTTCATGGCTGAACATTTGCAAAGCTTTCAACGCAGCAAAGCAGTGCATGGCATTCCCTTCCATCCATGGAACATCACAATCCTCGTTTCAGAACACTTTGAAAATTGCATACCACACCTGATGCATTGGCGCCAGCATATTGCGCATTCCGTGGTTTACATTGCAGTTCACATGTATTTGTATATGTTATTCTTTACTGCTGGCGTATTGCATTTTAACTGTTACAAAGGCTGGTTGATTGCCTTGCATGCAGGCCAAACTCACAGGAAATAGGTCCCAAGGTGTCACCACCATTCAATGAGACTTGGGCAGCCTTAGAGGACTTAGTGGACAGGGGGCTTGTCAGGAGTATTGGATTGTCCAACTTCAGCCCTGAAAAAGTCACAGAGGTTTTGAAGCATGCTCGCATCAAACCTGCAGTGAACCAGGTGTGTTTTGCTGCCCCTGCCAAATTATTTCTTGGGACTGTCTGCAGTCAGATGGCACAGATCCAAATTGGCACAAGTCTGAGTTGGCATGGATCGTGGTTGGCTCTTGAGTTAGCATGTATGGAAGACCTTGATGCGACCTAATGGCTTTGAAAGGCTTCCTGACTACTGACGCTATTACAAAACATAGTGCATTTGTATGAAGACTTTGTTGTAAAGCTTAGCAGCTCATAGAAGCGACAATTACCACCTTGTTCACTGTGTTGAGATCACTCACACGCCAAGCCTGCGCACCGGAGCAGCTGCCTTGCCAAAGCTGCATAGGCATAAAGAAAGTGTCCAGAGCAGCTTCTAAGATTTTCAGCAGTTGTAGTGATGCCTCTGAGCGTCTCACCCTCCTGGCCTTGTCCTTCTGATCAGTGTGCCTCATATCTGTTTGATTTCAGGTGGAAGTCCATCCACACTTCAGAAACGATCGCTTGCTTGAGTGGCATCAGAAGCAGGGTATCCATGTGACAGCCTATGCCCCTCTAAGCAGCCCTGGGACCATGGCCTCAGCAGGCAAGAAGGTCCCAAATCTGCTCAAGGTACATACTGAAAACTGTTGGTTGCTGTTGTTGATTATTGACAAGTATTGGTTGATCATCAGTGATGCCCTATGGTACTATGGCCTCAGCAGTCAAGAAGGTGCCAAAACTGCTCAAGGTAATGATTGACTTTTACCTACCTTCCTCAACTAATCACTTGCGCTTGTTAAACATTGGCTGCTGTCCCATGGCATTGTAATCCAGCAGGCAAGAAGCCACCAAACCTGCTCAAGGTATTGACTGACACTCATATGAAGTAACATCGGCTGCTGTCAATGAATGTTTATGACTATTAGCTGATGTCTCATGGCATCTTAACCCTGCAGGCAAGAAGGCGCCATACCTGCTCAAGGTAATGATCAACAGCTATGCATTCACTTTGTTTTGAACGTGTGCTAGACAGGCTCAGCAGGCCCAGCTAGGTATGTACTGGAGCAATCAACACTTATTGGCTGCTGTGAATGATTGTGGACAAATATTGGCTAATCATCTGTAGTGTCGCATGGAATCGTAACCTCAGCAGGCCAGATTGTGCACAAGGTGAACTGATTGTCACTCAGCGGCTGCTGCCCTGTGTCAGCAGAATTTGCATGGTATTGATCAGCCAGTCAATGACATTTGCAGTACATCAGCAAGCCAAAAGGTGCCAAACCTGCTCAAGAGACTGAATGACCTACCCAGCTGCTGCCCAATGGCAATCAAACCTGCACACTGACAATTCTGTCAATGTGTAAAGAGTGTGTGACAATTACAACATACCAAATCTGTTCAGTATGAATGTTGACTGGCTGCTGCCCCACAAGAGCCAATCTGCACGTCATCAATCAGCCAATCCAGTGTCGTTCAATGTCTGGCATAACTCTGCAGGTCATGGGTTTGTGCCACACAGCATCTGATGTATAGGAAAGTGCCAAACCCGCTTTTGGATGATCTAGGGAGTGTCAAGCTCTAACGGCTGTGTTTGCATCAC
The DNA here is from genome assembly GCA_002118135.1 of Trebouxia sp. TZW2008. Classification (NCBI taxonomy): domain Eukaryota; kingdom Viridiplantae; phylum Chlorophyta; class Trebouxiophyceae; order Trebouxiales; family Trebouxiaceae; genus Trebouxia; species Trebouxia sp. TZW2008. Next base: position 131,249 of record BDIU01000052.1, on the reverse strand, counting down.
AGTGCAGGATGTCCGCCATATCATGACTGCATCGAGAACCATGAAACTAGCCATTGATTGTACTGTCAATACTCATTATTGACTGAAGTACCACTGCAGTTGCAATGCAAAAATTGCAGCTGCGTAGTTCTTACAGCAGGTAGTTGACATAATTTGATAAATTGCTGCTTTGCTGTTGCAGGATCCTGAAGTGGCTGAGATTGCCAAGAGGAATGGCAAGACGGTGGCACAGACGTTGCTGAGATGGGGCCTTCAACATGGCACTTCTGTCATTCCCAAGAGCAGCAAAGCAGAGCACAGTCAGGTGCGCAAATGGGCCATTGAGGTCAATGTCAGCTCATGTCAGCAGTAAGATCAGTGATTCGTTTTCAGCCCTGTAGCGTCTCTCATCATGGAAATTCACGTACAATAGTCCTAGAAAGCATGTCTGGGCTGTGAAGTAGATACAAACAACAAGCTCAAGACCGATGAATGCCGAAGAAGAACATAAAAAGCTGCAGCAATTGTGCCAGGCAAATGTGTTTAATTTCTAGCTCTTTATGAGTCCTATGACACATGCCACTGCTGCTTCTTCTGCTGCTGCTGCTGCTGCTGCTGCTGCTGCTGCTGTTATCAGCTGCTTCAAGACTGTGTGTTTCACATTGTCGAGTGCTGCTAGTCATCTATGTGTTGACTGTGTAACAAGCGCAAAATCAGCTGGATTGAGCTCCAGTGAACGTCTGTGTAGCTGCATCCCGGAAGCTTGCAAAGTGTGCGGCTTTTAGCACGGGCTCTGCTAGTCATCAGTTTGAGCATTGCACAGCAAAATTGCCATGTGGTCATTCTCCTGTGCTGTAGCTGGCGTAATATTACAGAGCTCAGGCCACAAAGCTGTGTCACTTGTAGAGTAACAATTTATTTATTCAATTTGTTCATTCTGTATTGATATTCTGGTATTGTGTAGGAGAACCAAGGTGCTTGGGGATGGACCCTGTCTAAAGCCGACTATGCCGCCCTGTCTCAGAAGAAGTTTCAGCTCAAATACTTTGATGGTGCCTTTGTCATGAACAAAGATGGTCCTTACAAGACATATGAGGATCTTTGGGATGAGCCTGAGCTCAAGCCTGAGATTAGCCCCTAGAGCTGCAGGGCATTTCCCCATGCTGCCCTGTGCCTCAGCTATTGAGTCACTGATGTCTCAAAGTTCACAGGCATGCAGTCTCCTGCTGGAAGCGCTCACAATTGTCCGAACATCATTTGAATTTGTACCATATGGTACATTGCATTCGTTGTACAACGCTTTACTATTCCGTGTTGGTGCTGCATATGTATCACTATGCGTAGAGACAAGCTTAGAAGCTCCTGGAAGACTTGAATGTGCAGAGTGCATCCACTCAGTTGTGCTAGTTAGATCATGATGTCATCGTTGATCTTGTACATGGGCAATGTACAGCATGTTTGCATGGGAGCGGTTTGTTTTGTCCATTGATCAACGGGTTTGCGACCCTGCAAGCGGCAGATATACTGTGTAACACCAGGCAATTGCAAGGAACAGCTCGCAGCTAGAGCTAGTTGAACGTCTGTGTGCGTTCTACATTGCTTGCCCTGGTGTAGCACCATGTCTGGACTTTCAAATTGGTTCATGATGGCCAGGTAAGCATACATACCAGTTCTGACAATGACTGGGGAAAAAGAACCACTTAATAGCACAGATCAATGCTGACCCGGCCGCGCTCCAAGGATGAAACACACAGAGACCCTCCAACGATACTGTCACTTTTTCAAGCACTAAAAGTGTCAGCTAATAGGCTGCAGGACAGATGAACCTGATGAAGCAAGGTCATGCATGGCCGGACTGATGTCTGCAGCGCCTTGTCATCTGATGAGCCTTCTACTCATCATGTAAAGAGCAGCCAAATGCCAAATGGCTGCTTGCATTGATATACGTGCTGAATCATTGTGTACCCTCAAAATGCGTTACTCGCTGACAAGGAAACCTGATATACTATCAGCCTTGCTCGTCAAGCTCTTTCTTGGCTTGTCGCTTTGCCCAGGTCATCATGCTGGTGTCTGGTCTAGAGGGCAGGCCTAGACCCAAGATCACGATGGCTCCTGCTAGCATCGTGTACCTGCAGCATTCGTGAGCTGTGATCATATGTTACGTAGAAAAACACAAGCCAGAAATCGCAATCAGTCTTTGCAATCTTGGTGCGCACATGAATGCGTGCAACAAGGGAAAGCGGATAGCATGTGAGTCACCCATGCAGATGTTCAGCTATCTTTTGCCGCTGCACACCGACAGAAACGAGTGCATCGCAATACGGCAATGCAAGCACGTACCAGGGAGCCTCCCATGATTCCCACTTGCGCCTCTGACCGGGTGGTGGAGGAGTTTCTCCAAACAGATATCCGTTCCTGCCTGTCTGCTTTCCCTGATCGAAGAAGCTGCCCTCGGAGTGCTCTGCTTTGGGCTTGAAATTTCTTAAGGCGCTCGTGGACGCTCTCCTCAGCAATGACATTGCACCACCGACAACGGCAGCATCGCACAGCGAGCAATAAGAGAACCGTGCGGAGTGAGCCTAGATGACTAACATGAGGAAGAGGAGCAAGATGGCCGCAGCAAAATGAAGAACAGCTCAATACCAGGCCTTTACACTCCCCGCTGCCCCTGGGGGGGGGAGCACCCAAAATCGCAGGCACCCCACACAAAATTGCATCAATATCAGTACATTACTAGTGTAGCCCACACAAACTGCCCTAGCAGGCCTGCAACCCCTATAAACCTGCACACACAGTGTGGGCAGACCCCGGATCTTCAGAGGCCCTGTAGAGGCCTGCTCAATACTGCTGCTCCTAGCTCAGGCTAGATTTAAGCAGCTTTCATCAAAGCTCTCATTAGTACTCCTACTGTGAAGGAAGATGTCTGCATCCGGAACATGCTGCTGTCACCGGAAAAGCAAATTACATCTCAGTTTTGACAAGGTCGCCTTCAGCACAAGTCCTTGCAGTTGTTTCATCTTGCATCTGCCAATTCGAAAATGTGCTTCCAAATGACATTCGGTGTAACACGCAACCGTTGATGTTGCATGAGTGCTCAGAGTCCTCTGCTGTCCTAACCAAGGTTACGCCAATGCGCGCACACATACACAAGAGATCTGTGCTTTCCATTTTGTTGGAGACTGCTCGTGCCATTCTGCGGCTGAGTCCGCGTTGGCAGTGCTGGTTGTAAATTGCTGTCGATGCACCAATAACATGCATGCAAAGGCCATGCACAGGCCATGCATGCTAGGGTAGGAAAATATGCATTAGCCTAAGTTAGGGCACCAGTCTCTGCTGGTTTGATTCACTTTGTTCGCTTGCTTGCGTTTGAAGTGTTGTGCATCAAGCCACAGCTCACGCGATCTGACGTCCTGAAGATCGCAGCTGTGTCGTCCTCTCGACGTGCCGCTTCTGTCGTTTTCGTTGTAGACAGATCAGCTTGAAGTGGTACCCTTGCAAGCCAAATTTTGCGCTGTTACGGACTTTGCGGGCGTTTTCTGCCGCCGTCGCACAGAGTCAAAGCTGTCTTGAGGTCCTGCGTTGACATCCAGCATGGCGGATGATCAGGCAGGCTCCTCGCGACAGGATGCTGCAAACGGTGATCAGCAGATTGTCAAAGCCGAGCGCAAGCCGGGGCCGAATCAAGCTGATGACATCAAAAGCATGCTGCAAGCCATGGCAATGCACCAGCACAAGCAGGGCATGAAAGAGCAATACGAGTTCTGGGAAACACAGCCTGTAACGCAGTTTAACGAAGATCCCAGCAAAGTGCCGGTGCGAACGGTGCATGCAGACGCGCAAGCAGGGTCCCGACGTGTCAAAGTTGTCTCAAACATTTCAATCTGGTGCAGCAAGAAGACGGGCCGATAGATGCTCCCAAAACTGTGCAGGATGTGAGACAGGAACCATACCCTTTACCAGACACGTAGGCCATCACAAAAGCACAGCAGGACCAGCCCTCAGCTGATTCATTTGCTGCAAGCACATCTGCATACTGCTGATGCTGAGATTGTTGCTTGCAGATTCTTTTGGTGTCAGTGCGACATCAACAACAACGATGTTGTCAAAGAGGTTGGTCTTGTCACACCTGTTGCTGCAACATACGTGACATTCAAACTGGTCTCCAGACAAACTGCAATGTCTGTTTGCAGATCTACGACCTCTTGATGATGAACTATGTTGAAGACGATGACGCCATGTTCAGGTACGATTTTTCACATTGATTGTGAGACATTGCTCACGTGCTCTTTAGCTTTGCACATGCATGGAGGATGACAGGCCGCCACAAACATCTCTTGCTTCTTGTGATCATGTGTTGCTTGGCTGTCGTGCAACTAAGCTCTGACACACTCTTTGCGAAGTCGCTTTCCTTTAGTGATTGCTTGCTGCAGGTTCAAGTACACACACAACTTTCTGCAGTGGGCATTGCAGCCGCCTGGCTACAAACAAGAATGGCACATAGGAGTGAGGGTCAAGGGCAACAACAAGCTTGTTGGCTTCATTACAGGTACAGCAAAGGTCTGTCCTGACGCTGTGCCATAGCCTGCTTGAATTCCTCGCATCTATAAACAATCTATGTTTGCGCATATACCTGCTGGAAAATTTCCTGTGTCTGCTTCCTCTGAGACATATTTTACACTGCCTAAGCTATGCCTGCTGCTGCGTCGCGGCTCCAGGCAGCTCCCTCATCACTTACATGAAATGTTGACATTTGATCGATTTGGTAAATGTTTGCTATTGAACTATTGACTTGCACTGTATGTTTGCAGCTGTGCCAGCAACCATTTGCATACGAGGGAACACCAGCGGCATGGTAGAGATCAACTTCCTGTGTGTGCACAAGAAGCTACGTAGCAAGAGGCTGACGCCTTTGCTTATCAAGGTGATTGATCTTTTCACCGCACAGGAGTGTTTGAGCGTCCACAGTCCAGCAGCCACAACTGCTTCTGTTTTCAGCAGCATGATCTGATTTTTCCATACATGGTCAGTCACAGTGTAAAATGTGCACGCTGCTGACACTGTATCAGATGCTCCACTTGTTGCATCCCTCGCGCACCTCAGTGAGGTATCATTGAAAGAGGCAATGCCTCAGTCCAGGCATATCCTCAGTAGTTGCACATCTGCATGAAGTACAGAGAGCTATTGATGTAAGAGCACTTGGTGTGGGGCATGTTTTCTCAGAATAACGCAAATGGGATACAACAGCTACGTTTTCACTGCAATGTCAGGCCAAACCAATGCAACAAAATTGTCCTCAAGACAAATGCAGTCTTGACATCCAGAGGCTGTACCTTCAAAAGGGCGTTATGTGCATGCAGGAGGTGACAAGGCGGGTGAACCTGTGCAACATCTGGCAAGCAGCCTACACCGCAGGCGCCGTGCTGCCAAAGCCCGTCTCCACCACACAGTACTGGCACCGCTCCCTCAACCCCAAGAAGCTCATCTCTGTCGGCTTCTCCAGGCTGCAGGCAAGCACATGCTGATGCACCTGTTGCGAATAATGTTGCATGTAGAGAATAAAAGTAGCTGCATCATTGACAGCATGCTGTTTCAAATCGTCACCTGCTGCGCCTTGCTCTCAAATTTAATCATGTCTACCAACTTCTTGCTTACTTTTAGAAGAGGACGACAGAAATATAGCTCCGTTGTCAACAGCGCCCGATCTTGCTTGCTTGGATGATTGAATGCCTGACTGATTGACGTGTTGATCGATTGATCTAATTGATTGATGGAAAATTGTTTGCAGCCTCGGATGACCATGGCGCGCACTTTGAAGCTGTACAAGCTGCCGGACAAGCCCAGAACCCCAGGCATCAGACCTCTACAGAAAAAAGACATCCCACAGGTCAGTGAGTGCTAAGAGGCAGCGGCATATGTGTTTGAGATGGCCATAACTGAAAACATAACTCAAATCTTCAAAAGCATTGATCCTGCGTGATGCCAGACCCTTAGACAGTGAAAGATACTACAGGTAGACAGCAGGGCCTGATGACGTCCAGTGACTCAGACTGCAAGCAACCTAAATCCTGGCACAATTCAAGTGGATCTAAAGCTGTCAGATACTAGTATTTGGGGTCTTCCTGCACGTGATGTTGATCTGCCCAAAAGCGATCCTGTGATGCCCTCAGCAAACATTGCATGTTGACATCAATGCATGCATGCGGCAGCAGGCCAAACTTGCTGTGGGCTTTGGCCATGCCAGTATCACAGGCGTTGAACAGGCGCCTAGCTCGTTGTGTTGCAAATCATGCTGGCGATATCTCAGACAGTCAATTTGTGCCTCTCATACTGTGACAAGCCAGGCCTGGAAGGACCGCCTGAGATAATGCAAACATTTGTTGTACTGAGGTCTTGCGTTTCTGTTGCTGGCCCTGCCATACGTGTACATAGGCAGCCTGATACATGAGCTCTTGTGCGCATTCATGTCCTGCATTGCACATGTTGGCGATGAAGTGTTTACTTTTTGCGATGACTGTATTTATGATCAAGGAAAAGGTTTGTACATCACCTTGCCCTCACTCAAAAGGACCAATGCAGTCAGAATGCAATGCTTGGTTCCTGACAAGAAGAGTCTCCTCATATTGAGTCGACACTGCACTATTGTTGCATGTCTGCGTGGCTTGCCTGCTCAGCATGCATAGCTGCATACTCTATGTATGCGGAGCTGCCATGGCTGCTAGCGAGCTTGTGTGAACAATTGGTGAGGAATGGAGCGCTGTTCTTGCTAGCAAGCTGGTGTCAACAGCCGATTAAATTGACAATAATCAGTGATGACTACAAGGCACAGTGCAGGTCAGACAGGCATTGTGTTACACATACCCAGTGCTTGTTGTAAAACAAGCAATACATCATTGTGAATGGTGTACATGCCTGCAGGTGACTCGCTTGCTAAGCACATACCTCCAGAAGTACGCTCTGTTTCCGGTCTTTACCGAGGAAGAGGTAGAGCACTACCTGATGCCGGTTGAGGACGTTGTGGACAGCTATGTGGTGGAATCAGCAGGTACACTGCTTAGTAATAGTAACAAGTCTGACAATACTCTAAGTGGACTATTGCTCATAACAATAATTATGCTGCTGTTGAATTTGATAAACTTTGTCTTGATACAAGACAGAAGCCCTACTGGCTGCTCTGTGCAGTGTCGGTCATGACTCACAGCAAAACAGATAACAACACTTGACTGTTTGTGAGCGTATCCAGCTGCATCCTTCTCATTGCAACAAATTCACGCTTACGCATTGCAAGGCCATCCAAGGTGCTCGTCAGAAATGCCTTGGCTCATCTGACATGTCCAGGCCCACCTTTGACCAGTCAGGGACATGTAATATGGCGTGGAATGATGTTGTCAGTCATCCAATCATGTGATGTGCAGGTAGCATCACTGACCTGATGAGCTACTACACTCTGCCCTTCAGCACCATTGGCAATGCCAAGTATGACACCCTGAAGGCAGCCTCCATGTCTTGGTCGGTGAGCATGGTAGCTTGCTGTGATCTTGTCAGCTGACTGAATAATTTGTGTTCAGGCATCATCACGGACTTGGTGAGCTACTACACCCTACCATCCAGTGTCATTGGCAATGATAAGTACGACTCCTTGAAAGCAGCCTTCATGTACTACACTGTAGCCACAGAGACGCCGCTGCAAGACTTGATGCAGGACATCCTCATCTTTGCCAGAGACAGGTGAGACTGCACAGCATCCACGGTCCAACATGCATGTGATGCTAAACATCAACATTCTTGCCAGAGGCAGGTATCTTGGTACAGCAATCATGATTATACAGCAGAATCAAATGTAGTTCACTGGTGGTGCTGCAGCCCTATCAGAAAGATTTTACTGCCGCTTGACAGTGAGATATTGCACAATGGTGCTGTATACCATCCCTGCTATCATGTCGAAGCAGCCAAGCCGTCACTGCACACTATGTAATATTGACCCAAGCAGAGCTAGGCTGGAAATGTTTGGTTTGTCAATGGGCTACCATTAAAAATGCAGTTGAGCACCAATGAGGTTGAGTGCAGATTTTTGAAGCTGTGCTGGTCTTGTGCATGCAGGGATCATGATGTTTTCAATGCATTGGACATCTTTGAGAATGTGTCCTTCTTGAGACCCCTCAAATTTGGGGAGGGTGATGGAAACCTGCAGTACTATTTGTATAACTGGAGAGTGTGCAATACCCTGAAGCCATCAGAAGTCGGCCTTGTTTTGCTATAGTCTTTGTTCAAGCATGTGTGTAACGATAAGCGCCCAGGCTCACTGTGATGTCGATCCCTTGCCGGTTTCTCATTGGCTCAAGAAACATACCACAGCACATCCAGCAATGAAAGTATTATTTGTCTATCGCAACAGAATAAGGCAGTGCTTTGTTTTCCGGAGACCTACCAATCAATGTCATAGCAACATGCCTGCACAAGTTGCAAGTTCAGTCGAGGCAGGAGTACAGCCTCGTAACACTCGTGATCAGGTCACGACCGGATCAAATAGATTGTAAGAACATCGAACTCACCAAAGTTTGACTGCACCTTGGCGTGACAGCATGCCATCTACATTCACGCTGCATCTCAAGTAACATCAATCACAGCCTGCAAACAAACGCATGCACAGCTGATCAAAATATCGTGCCTATTTGAGAGAATTTCCTGAGATTACAAGGCACTAGGGCTGGCGCCAATGAGCCTGACAGAACAGTATTAAAGCTGATGATGCTTTACAAGACAGCAGTTTCCTCTGTATGAGCATCTACATGGTCTTCCAGATGAATAAATAGTCTGATCAAGTCTGTGTCACTGAGGAGTCAAGTCAGTTACTCAGTTGGACTGAGCACCACGGATACTTGGGTGAAAATCTTATATAAAAGTCATGACATGGCCAGTGTGTGTCAAAATCACTGTAAAAAATCAACTAGTTTCATGTTCCCTGCACCAATGCTGCCTGGGGAGTCAAGTCTGAACAATATATGCTTCTAGCTTCTGGCTCCTTTGGTCTATTGGTAGTGACTAGAGTCTTTGTGAAGCACACGGCTCAGGCTGTACATACTGTGTATTGGCACCCATTCTGCAGACAAGCACACAGTGTTTATCATGTTGTGCTCTACCACCAACAGCAGCAGCAGCAGCAGCAGCAGCGGCAGCGGCAGCGGCAGCGGCAGCGGCAGCGGCAGCGGCAGCGGCAGCGGCAGCGGCAGCGGCAGCGGCAGCGGCAGCGGCACCACCACCCACAGCAGCGACGTTGGCAAGCATTTCAATGGAAGCAAGCTGCATTTGGGCAACATTGAGAGAGGTGCAACCTTGATCTTGTTTTGGGACTCAACATGCAGCATGCATCACAAAGCAGCCAGCATGTGCCGCAGCTGACATCTAGCTAGCAAGCAAGCATCCCTGATCGATGCCATCATGATGACTCACCGTGCTATTTGTCAGCGTAGCAGCTGGCGTGGAACCTCCGCACGACTTGACGTATGGACAGATGGTTGGCACATTTCTTGCTGGTGTAGCAGGACATGAGATCAGGGTGGTCGTGTTTCCGTCCACAACTGATGTCAGTGTTGCACTGCTGCTGCCAGAAGGCCCAGGGGCAGGAGCTGCTGAGGAAGCTGACAGGGCAGGTGCTGCAGCAGGTGCCCCAGTAGGTGCGCTGGCAACTACACTTATGCCTGCTGCTGGTGTGAGGCAGCCCAAGGGACTCTGAATGACTGGCTGCTCGCCAGTAGCAACATTTCTGATCCAGGTGAAAGTGTAGTTCTGCACACACAGATGTCAGCTTTCACTTGAAGCTCTTGAGTGACTCTTTTGAGATGGGAGAATCCTATTGCAGCATCGCACAGATATGGTGAGCTTGTCTGGCATGCTGGGCTCTACTATTGCCTGCTGTTTGTACGAAGTATCTTTGAGCTGCTTCTGTTGCTTGCTCACTGCTGTTGTAGTGTGCATGTGGCAAGTTTTGCATCAACAAGTGTGACAGTGGCAAGTATGCAAAGTAGAGAATTCCAGAACAAGACAGGCAGCATAACAATTGTCACAACAATTGCGAGAGGAGAGGCAGCATCTGGTGACTGTGCCAAACATGAATGCAGTAATGGCAATCTCTGGTCTGCTTGACCTTCAACATCACCGACAATGCTGACTGCGCGCATTGCAGATCAGTGAACTAGCAACATTGTCAAACATGTAATGATGTAGGTGACTCACGCTGGGGACGCTGCTTGAGTTGATGGCACGAGCAACATCTGAAAGGACAATGTCGGGCCTGACCAAAGCGCCTTCAAACCAGTCAGAGCCCAGTCCTGCCAAGCTGCTATTAGATTCCAGACCATCCTCCCTGCATTCGACATGGGATGTACAGAGTCTGGCTACCTAGCTGGGCCTGCTGAGCCTGTCTAGCATGCGATTCAAATTCAAAGAAGTCTGGCTTGTGAGGTATGAAGACATTCGCGTCGGGCTGAGCCTTTTTTATAGCAACA
>BDIU01000052.1:0-120706 GCA_002118135.1 Trebouxia sp. TZW2008 | reverse complement strand
AGCAACAGCAGCAGCAGCAACAGCAAGCAAACAGCAGCAGACGTGCACACTTGAAGGAGTCGACATGGACTGACCTGAATACAGCTGCATTTCTGAGGAAGGGGTAGGTGGCATTGGCAGCCGAGTTGTCAGTGATCTCATAGGTGTCCAAGAAGGCTGCAAAGTCATACAGAGTTGGGTCGTAGGCATAGGTCTCATCTATAAGCACATCCACCTGAAGCATAGCATCTTGGCTCAATGACTCAGCCACACCGCAGTTGAATGGTCACTGCAGCAGCTTGTGTAGTCAGGTCTTGCATCTTTCTCCTGCTGCTGATGATCACTGCCAAAGTGTTGTGACATGCAGCGGCTAGCAACGCATTCATGAAAAGGAGGGATCAGCAATTCGAGATGAAGTTGGCAATGCAAGTCCAAAGGCAAGCCAAGAGTGAGCCACGATGTGGAGACTACTGTATGCCCATGCGGGCATGCCAGTCACTGTCAATCATGAGCCCTCCCAGCGACAATTCTGAACTGCTTTGGCATCTGCAAGTTGCTGTCAACTTGATGTGCAGGTTTGCACATTTGCAATCTCAAAATCAAGTCAGAGTGACAGCATGTACTTGCAAGGTCATAACTAAGTCAGAGCGATGTTGCAATCAAGTCAGAGTGATGTCGAAGGCTTACTGTCTGTAAAAAGGTTTGTAGACCAGCAACAGCATCTGCCTCAGTGGCAAAACCACCGCTGTAGCCTTCAACATCAACCTCCCAAGCAAATGAAAGTGTGTTTGCACTGCATGGCGACTCAATCACATTCGGCATCGCAGCCACAGTCGCCATGTCAGTTACGTTACCGCCGGCGTCACGGGTGTATTGCACCTTGTACGGTGCATATGACAACTCAAAGGAGTTGATGCACTCGCTGGTTTCGTTGTCAATTCTGCTGATCCAGGCAACTGTTGGTGGAGTGGTGCTGTTTGTCGCTGATTTGTACATGGCGGAATTACGGTAGTAGCTGCTGTTGATTTCGTTGAAAATGGTGTTTGCTGAGTCATCCAGATTGAAGAAGAGGCCTAGAAATTTGAGCCACTCGGCGCGATTCAGCGCACCTGCAGGGGCAAAAGCTTATTGAAGGACCTCACAAGCAAAATTGGCAGAAACAATGTTGTGAGAAATATGTTGTTGAATTTCTTGCATAGAGACAATCCAGAGTCAGTGAATGCGGTAAAGACAGATTTACCGCATTTACCGGGGCTGCTGCTAATGCTGAATGTTGACAGCGGCAGGCTTGGTCTTGGTTTCAGTTGCTTCAGCACTAAAGACAAAAACAAACCTGGGTCAGTGGACGCGCTGAAGGCAAACAGGGGCTCAAGTGTTGCATTGCCGCTTGAGGTGATGATGCCGTCCACATATGGCAGCACCGTGTCATCGAGAATCTCTGGAGTGAACTCTTCTGGAGTTGGGGCAAGCTGAGAACAGGCTGCTTGCAACTGTCCACAAGGCGCCACTGTGTAGGACGACACTGAGTATATCCTGTCTATCACGCTCAACGCCTCCTGCATCAGGCAATACAGCTATGACATCGAGGATCTCTGAAGTGGACTCTTCTGAAGTTGGGGCAAGCTGAGAACAGGCGGCTTGCAACTGCCCACAAGGCGGCACTGTGTATGATGAGACTGAGTATATCCTGTCTATCACGCTCAAAGCCTCCTGCGTCAGAACAGCAAAATGTGAGTTGTTGGTGTACTTTGGGTTTGGGGCAAGTTGAAAACAGGCCGCTTGCAGCCCACAAGGCATTACTGTGTAGGATGAAACTGAGTATATCCTGTCTATCACGCTCAAAGCCTCCTGCGTCAGAACAGCAAAATGTGAGTTGTTGATGTACTTTGGAGTTGGGGCAAATTCAGAACAGGCCGCTTGCAACAGCCCACAAGGTGCTACTGTGTAGGATGAAACTGAGTAGGACCTGTCAATCACACTCAAAGCTTCCTGCAACAGAGCAAAATTGCTGTGCGATGTGGCGACCGATATAAAATTGAGACGAGTCGAGATCGGGCTGCTTGCAACTGCCCTGAGAGTGCTGCAGTATCAGATGAGACAGGGTGAATTCTGTCCATGGCACTCAACACCTCCTGCATGATTGCTATATATATAAAACAGCAAATTGATCACAGATCTGACTTGTTGAGTTTTCCGTGACATATGCAGGTATCAGCAATGACATTTTGTGCTGTGAAACATGCTCAGACCCTTGTCTTGAAGATGCAGCATCAAGCTTCTATCTTGCAAACAAGCAGTCCAGCAATGCCAGTCAAGTCAGCAAGGGATACAGTGTCAATGGACAGAATGGCATTTTGAGCTATAGCAACAAATTTTGGTGCAGACATAGATTGCAGACAAGCTCTCACCAGATAGGCGTATGGGATGGTTTCAGTCACACTGACGCTTGTCAGAGGGATCTCAAAGAACTTGGAGCCTGTAGGAACCATTTCTGCTGCTGGGCGTGCTGTGCCGCATTGGAACAGGACGTATGTCTCATTGACATACAAATTGGTCACTATCTGCACATGCGACCATATTGCTGTTTGCAGTCTGAGTCCAAATTGACGCTTTTACAATGTTGCCAACTGTTAGAGAGTGCAAAGGGTAAGAGGCCTGAGGATAGCCGTTGCACTTTGCAGAAGTTGTGGCGTACAGCAGATTTTGAAGATAGTGGACAGGGGTTCTGGCTGTCTTACCTTATATGAGTCCATGTACTGAACGGTAAAGTCCTGAGCTACGGTCACCTGTGGAACAAGAAGTCAGATGTTCAGCCGGAATCCGTCAAATAGGCTAGCGTCGTCTTGTGAGGGAGTGCGCGACAGGCAGAATGCCGAGATACCCTACGTTGACATGGTCTTGCTGAGGCGCGCTGGACGACGTGCCACCGATCTGAAATTGCAGAGGGAAGTAATTTGTGCCGCTGCTGCTGGAGACACAGTCGCCGTTTAGAGGCCGCTGATACAACGCTGGTGTCGCTGCACTAGGGGCTGGTGCGCTTGCTGCTTGTGCCGCGACTGAGGTAGCGAGACAGGCGGCAACGCACAGCCCGACAGCCACTCGCATTGTAGCGAGCATGACGCGCAGATGCAGACGACGTCAAAGGTGCGTTTTGTCGCAATTGCAAGCAGACGACGCGAGTGTTAATCGTTGCCTCGGGCGTTACGGATTTGGGTTTGAACGAGCGTTACATCTGGGCGGCGAAATTAGTCACTTGTCTGCTCAAACGCAGGGTGCTTTAAGCTGAAGTTTGCATGCCGCACGACACCAGTGCCGTGCACTTCCTGTTCACAATCGTGTACAACTCTGGTCAAGCAGTGCCCAGCTCTGTGCAGACCTTCGAACTGTCCACAGGGCGTTCAATACTCTATCAGGTGGTTTATGCGAGCCTTGCGCACCACGCCAGCGCCGTGCCGTGTACACACCAGCGCGCACACTGCCCAAAATCTTGCTGCTGACTGTTCAAGGTGTTGGCTGTGCCTTGAGAATGCTTAGCTTTTGACCATACAGTCACGCACCTCAAACGCTTTGTTTGCAGAGCTCAAAGCTTTTGCGCCAATCGCGTGCGGGGTTCGCATTTCGTTCCACCGCTACAGTACAAGCGCAGTACCAGGCACATTGCGCGCATTGGTGAGTGTTGCCAGTGGGTTGGTGATACTATCTGCACGCTCGCCTCTAAATCCTGTCGCTTGCAGGTGAGGTCGCCGGCAGCACCGTACCGTACGTCGTCTTGGACGACAATATCCGCTGGCTTGTAGAAAATCGTAGTAGCGTTGTAGAAAACGTTGAGTGGTTTCGTGTCGAGGTACGCCTTCAGTGAGCTGTTCAGACTGCTTCTGATGGCAGAAGGAGCAGCACATGCAAGAAAAGTCACCAATCCGGCAGGAAGGTCAATCACGCTTGTCCACTTGTGCAGGCCTTTGTAAACCCTGCCAAATGCCCAGATGTCCTGTTTGCACTGCATAACTTGGGCATATATGGCGCAAGCGTACAACATAGTGAAGGCGGACCTTTTAGTAAATACAGGGCCGATACAGGTGTGGAATCACTTGCTTTGCTTAAGTTATCTCTCCCTAAAGCTCATCTAGACAGCACATACACAAAGTCAAAACAACAATCGTGTTTCAGATAGCTTCCACGTCCTTCCAAACGGCCCGTACAAAGACTTTGTGTACGAGCTTGTGACAGACCCCAGGGATAGAGCATTTTTGACAATGCAAATACAACAGTAAGTCTTCACGCTCCTATTCTCAGTCTTGGCTGATGCACTTGTGCGGCACACATACATCAGTCTTGTCACTTTGCACTGTGTCAAAGACTGCCTGACTCTCATGGACACAAAATCATTGCCAGTGCATGTGTTACCAGCCCTTTTGGCTGGCAGCACATGCTAATGGTTCCGTTTAGCACTAGACCCAAGTGGTCGGAGTCAGCGATTGCTCCAGTACAGACCTGGCCAGGTGCGCCGAGCTTGTCTAGCATGCCACGAGTTCAGGAAAGCATGTAGAGAAAGCATGTAGGAATGCGTATAGGAAAGCATGTAAACATTTCTGCTTGTGATGGTTGATGCAGGCCCCTGTTGAATACTGCAATGCGGGCGATCTGCGGGGGGCTTCACACCGGGGAGTCAGGGGATGTAAAGATCTTCACTCGCCTGTATTCAAAGCCATTCAATGAGAATTTCCGAGAGCCCATACTGTATTGTATATGCAAGAATTGTGGCTGACAGAATGAAGCTCATGGGGCCTACTGGGCTTGATTTGTTTTGACATGTGCTTCATCACACGCTTCTACTGCTGTGTGCAGCAGACAGACAGATTGCATGTCATTGCAGTTGACAATCAGTGCTGTTTATACACCCAGCAGCATGATCTATTCAGTTCGGACTGAAAATGTCGCATGACCAAGTATGCAGTACAACTTCAGCAATGTTTGGTTGCGCTTTACTTGAACCCATCTTGCAATGTTCTTGACATAGGACATTCCAAGCTCTTTGACTTCATTTGGCTAGGTATTCTTTGGCAAAGACCTGGTGACTGCAGCAACCTAAGAGGACAAGTCAACCGACAAGGGCTGACAAAACTTTAAACAATTTGACTTGGCAGCAATGATCAGCAGGACGGAACAGTGAATTCTGTAAAATCCTTCTTCTAGCCTTCTTTATTGTAAGGTAGAAATACTGGGTCAGTGCACTATCCTTGCTTACAATTTGGTCCACACTTGTCTTTGGTTCTGACAGAATGGCATGTTCAATTGTGCCAGATGTCAGCTTCCGAAAGATTTGCAAAAGGCAGGAACATGCTACCACTGAAGGGCAGCGCAATGCCTGCTTCAGCACGTATGACCATGAGGTGGAGCAAGGCAGGTGCTAGCGTGGAAGAATGAGAGTCATTGACATTGCTTCTTGATGCACATGAAAAGACGCAGCTGCAGATGTTTAGTATAATCAGCAACAACATCCAGGGGCTGAGGCCAAACATGTCGAAAGATGGGTGCATTTTGTAGACACATATCGCCCGATGAGCGCCTCAGCATCATGAAATTGCTATCATCAAATCCTGACAGTTCCATGTGACAACTATGCGCAGTCTTATTGCGGGTGCTATGCATGTAAAGAGCATCTGCTGCAGCAATGGGCTGTTGCAGCCCTCGTCTCAAAAGGTGCCAGCACAAATTCAAAACCTCTTGGTGCTTTGGTTGCTGGCATGTCTTTCAGCCAACACTGTGCGTCTGTAAGCTTTTTTGATCTTGTCGGCCTTCTTCTGAGCGGTTTTGGCTTCTGCCTTGTGTCCAGCCTGAGCAAAACACAATTATCGTCAGATAGGTTGCTGCATATTGCTGGTGCTTTCATTTTAGTTTTGTTCCACTTCAGAATCTGTTCAGCTTGACTGGTGGTGAGTAGACAAATTGAAACTGAGCGCCGCGTCAGCGTTATGTGGTCAATTTCCCAAGCCGCTTCTACTCGCACAGCTCCCAGCATGATGCCCGATAGCATGAACTTCTTCTTTTCTGTCCTTTCAGATTGGCTCAGCCGCAGGCTGCACTGGCGCCTCTCAGTAAGAACAATTTGCTATAGGGACAAACTTCTAAATAACCACAGCAGTTGTTACAAGGGGAAGTCACTGTACACACCTTGGTCTGTAGGTCTGCTACAGCTTGCCAGAAGGAATGCAAAGCCTGGTGCTCCTTGCCAAACACTTCTCCGAGTGCCCTGGCAGCCTGCTGTGCCTGCTGTGCCGCTTCACCTGCATCAAATTTGAAATTCATACTAAGACTGGTGACTGAACAGCCTGCTGTGCATGCTGCGCGGCTTCACTTACACCAGATTTGAGTTTGATATCCAAGCTCAACGTTGTGGCAGCCTGTAGTGCAGCTTCCCCACAGTAACAGTTGCCACACATGTCAAACAAGTCGTTCTGACAGCCTGTTGTGCGAGCTGCGCTACTTCACTCAAATTGCATTTGATGCTCGACTTCATCTTCAAGCTGATGCCCTGGCAGCCTGCTGTGCGCGCTGTGCAGCTTCAGCATTGACACACTGACACGTTTCAAACAGAATGTCCTAGCGGCCTGATGTGCACACTCCGCTGTATCATCTTGTTTGTCGTGCCACTTGCTGCCAGCATAGCGCGCTTTTCATGCTACTTTTCATGCTATGCATGCTGTGCAGTTCACACATATCACTGTTGCCTCACAAATCAAATTTGGAATTCCAAGCGATTGCTGCTGCTGCTGCTGCTGTTGCTGCTGCTGCTGCTGACAAATGCTGAAACCAGCATGATGGAAAGTCAAAGTGTGTCCAAGAAAGCCAGTTGAAAAGCAGTTCACTTTTCTCACCATATTGTTCAGTTGCTTCTAAGCTATCAGCCACCAGTCTCAGGACCATGACGTTCTGATCGCTTGAAAAGCCATGCTCCCGCTCTGTGATCTTCTGCAGTGCTTTGTACATCTCCACCGCCTTCAATTTAGTCTCCCTGGTTTTGCCATTCCTGCAGATCATTGATGCAGCTTAAGTAGCTTCACTTTTGATGCCCTGTTTTCGTCAGTGTGGCAGATGAGCTGTTCAGGTTAGACTGAGTTGCTTCAGTTTGGACCCTGTAATTGCGCCATATGTCTGAGGGGCCAAAACGTCAGCTGTTTCATGATACTTGTTACACACTTCTCCTGTGCAAAACTTTGTGCTGCGCACTACAAAGCGCAGATCTGCAGCTTGGTCCAGCAACCTTGATATGTCTCCTGCGTTGCTTCTCGCGATGCATGCAATCTCAGCCTTGTACGTTTCATTGCTTTGTTCATGCAACATGTGAAAGGGGAATTGGGGAGGGTGAGGGGCAGACGGGTGGTGGGGAGCGGGGCGCAAGGGGGGGGAGAGGGGGTTTGCCTACTTGTAGAAGGCACCAAAGGCGCCAAGGGCAAAGGCTGTTTCCAGATGGCCCTTGCCAGCAACGGCCTCTACAGTGTCCAGGGCTCTTTGGAAACAGGACTCTGCCTCCTCGTTTCTGTCTGTGAGCAGCAGCCCAAGTTTAGCTGAAGATGTCCAAGGTTTAGAGTCAATTTCAGTGCGTTAGGTCTTTTCTTGAAAATTTTGCTGATCACTGCGTGTCACATGAGTCCAGTGGACCTTGGCTACAAAGCCTCGCACCTTCATGACATTCCTAGCCATCACTTAGCACTGAGAGATTGTGCTTCAGAATGACATTCCTTTTCGCTGCTTTTGCAAGGCTTCATGAGGCTGGTGCTGGTGTGAAGCAATGAAAGCAAAGCAATCAGCTCTCAAAAGCAAGCTAGAAACATTGCTGTCTTGCCATTGGACGCTAACTTGGAAGGGGATGCTGATGCATTCACATGGAGCAGACAATGATGACGTGACGGGGTTCATCCAATACGAGGCAGGCAGTCAGGCAAGCAAGTTTGAGCGTATGTCCACAGGCGTGTAAAGTATTGTGGCAGGCAGGCAGGCAGGCAGGCAGGCAGGCAGGCAGGCAGGCAGGCAGGCAGGCAGGCAGCTAGGCAGGCAAAACAGTGCACTGTCACTGTTTGACACCAATAGGCTCAATGTTCTTCAAGCTGTGTGGCAACTAACCTTGAGTGGCACAGATTTTGCCGAGTTCTGCCAGGGTTCTTGCAGCCATGAGGCAAGCCTGATTAGACTTATCCTTCAGGTCTGTCACTTCCTTTCTCTGCGGATCCCACAGATAGTCTTTCAGACTATGCATGTGTTGTCCAAGCAATTTCACAATGGTGATTCATCAAGCAGCTTTGGGCATGCTCACTAGCTGACTTGTATGAACAGCTCAGCTCTCAAGCTGTGTACAATTTTGCACCGATTGATTCTGGACAGACTCACTAGCTGACTTGTACCGACATCTCAGTGCTCAGAGTTCTGCAAAAACTGTGCTGACGAGGTTTGGACATGCTCACTAGCTGACGTATAATCACAGCCCAGCTCTCAGATTGTGCATGATCTGCGTAGGGCAGTGTTTGATTTATGCCAGCTTGACCAGGTGCAGTTGCATGCTACATTACAGTGACCTCTCTCGAGCTTACAAGGCAGGGTACTCACCGGCTCTTGCTGGGCAGACTGGTCATGCTGCTGTTGCCACTGCTCCTGCAGGGCCTTCCCCTCCTCCAGCAGGTTGCTCACACTGTCCTCCAACAACAGCTCTGCCGTTGGCTGCACACAAGCATAGACTCCATCATTAATGCACTCTTGCTAATGCGCAGGCTCAGTACATAGATTAGGGATGAAGACAGCAGGTGGTCAGGCTGCTGTTGCCACTGCTCCCGCAGCCCCTTCTCCTCGGCTAGCAGGTTGCTCACACTGTCCTCCAGCAGCAGCTCTGCTGTCGGCTGCAAAGTGCAGCATGCCCGCTGTCGGCTTTTGGTTCAACAGTCAGCATGCATAGGCACATTGTGGTAACTGGTTGCCACTTTACACACTTATTGCCTGGGGAGCAGGTGTAGGCCAGAGGTAACAGCAGCAGGCACAGGCAATGGATGCAGGCTTGCTCAGAGGTACAGTTGAGCAGGCCCTAAGCTGTACTATTGCACACTACACTGAAGGGTGGACCAGACGTGCAGTAATCTATGTCGCGTATAACCATGCGGAGGTGAAACACAACAGCATGGGCTCACCATCTGGTCAAGGGCAGCAAGGGCTTCTACAAGATGCCCTCGGGCATTGAGGGTGTAGTGGCTGCCCCGGCCAAATGTCTTTACAGCTTCCATCAAGGCTTCCTGCATGCATGCTCAGGTGTTGTTTTAACATGCCTCGTTACAATGCGGCCGTACAGCGGCAGCTTCTGGTGAGAGCCGAGGCTTCTTGCATGCATGCTCAGCTGCTACTAAATGTGCACCCTTGCGGTGTCATGCTGACATACTTGAAAACGGAAAGTGATGGAATCAAGCGTGACTGCGTGCACGTGCGGCGGCTTCTCCCAGAATTTTGCAGGGCGCTGTCTGCCATCATGACAACATTGGTGTGTGACAGCCTGACCCTTGTAACATCAGTGGCTGTTCGGCATGCCTTATTGCATTGTTGAGCGCACAAAAGGAGGCACAGGCAGTGCAGACAGCTTGAATGCTGCCTGGAGTCCATAATACCGCAAACAAAATAGCACAGCAGGACATTCAGATGGCCAGCAAGCGGAGAACAAGACAGACAGGGAGAGCCAGTATGGCTTGGTCGATTCGGATTGGGGTGGCGTATTTTGGACCCACCTGGTGGACAAGGCAGGCTTGCTCTGGCTTGTCCAGCTTCTTGCGCTGCAGAGTGCCCAGGCTGTGGCTCACCTTCAGCACCTCCACAGTTCTGCCTGCCTCAAATGCAGCCTGCATGCCCAGCAAGAAATTGAGATTGTCAGCTGTGTGTTTGGGAGGCAGAAAGAACAGTGTGACTTCTGCAGTATGACTTCAACACAGGGAACAGGCCATCATGTAGCCTCAGCACCTCCAAAATTCTGCCTGCCTCGCAGGCAGCATGCATGACCAGCAGTCTGTCTCAGGTTGTTATGGTTTTCAAGGTTGTGTCCAGGTGCAAGGCACCTCTGTGAGATGTTGGGGACCGTCATCAGGCCTTGCAGCAGCTCAACAGCTGAGAACATTCTGAATCTGCCAATCTTGCTGAGTGGACCAGTCCATGAAGCAGATGACAGTCAGGTGACAAGCTGCCAGCCCTTAAGCAAAGAGAACGTCACACTACCCATGCATGGATGCTTTCCCAAAATGCACAACTATAAGCAGCGGAACTTGCAATTAGCGGGGAAGAGTTGTTAGTGCCCACCTTTCTAGCTTGCTCTAGGACAGGTTCAGCTTCAGCCAGCTGCTCTTGCTCAAGCAGCACTTCTGCCAGATCATTTGCCACCTCAGTTACCATGCTGGGGTGTGCCTGCTGCTTCACCAGGTACTGCAACACCTGCCGCAGCAGCTTCTCCCCCTGCTCTCTGCTTCTGCACACAGCAACCACAAACCTCAAATCGCGCATGATGCTGATAGGGCGAGCCTGCTGCTGTGGCAGGGGCTTCACCAGGTGCTGCAGCACCTGCCACAGAAGTTTCTCCCCTGGTCTTTGCTCTTGCATACAGGAAGCGCAAGCCTGTGACTAAAGCCTACACTGCTACAGCTTGTGGGAGTCTAGCAACAGCTTCTGATGCTGGTGACATTACTTCTGCAGCAAGCTTTGTGAGCATATGCTGCCGCAGCAGCAAAACAGGAACGCAGCAAAGTTATGCTATTGTGCAGCATATTCATCTTACTGCGCAGGCAGGCAGCTTCATGATGCAGGCGTGCAGCTGACTATTCTGCACCTGATTTGTGCCATGTTTGTGGCTGGAGAGAACTTGCTGTGGTGTGTACATCGCTGTTGTGCAGCGGACCCGTCTTGCTTGAGCAGGCGGGCAGCTTCATGGTGCAGGCGCACAACCTACAGTTCTGATCGTCAACTTTTGTCTTTTCTGTTATTTTTGCTGTGCAGCATACCCGTCTTGCTTGAGCATGCAGACGGTCTCGTGATGCAGGCGTGCCGCTTACTGTATTAAGTAACTTTCATCTGAGATTTCTGTTGTGCAGCGTACCCTTCTTGCTTGAGCAGGCGTGCAGCTTCATGGTGCAAGCGTGCAGCGTTCTGTTCCACTTTGCTCTCTGGCTGGAATGCCTCTCTGGCTCTGATGGGGTCCAAGTCACCCAGCAGAGGGGCAGATGCCAACAGCTCCTACAGCAAAAAACCACTGTCCTCAGCCTCCTTTGTGTGATCACTTGTGTGCAGCAGCGAGAGGGCTCTTGAGAGTAAGAAGCAAGCATAATTGATGGCCGCTTTTCCGTGTGCAGCTTTTTGTGCGTAACACGCTGAAAGGCCTCCCTGGCCCTGATGCCATCCAGGTCATCTCACAAAGGGGCAGATGCCCACAGCCCATGCAGCAAAGAAGCGCTGTCATTCATCCCCAGTGAACATCACTTGTGCGGAGCAGCAAGAAGGCTCCTGCAAACACAAAGCAAGCATGCATGATGGCCAGTGTTCAAGAAAGGCATTGCAGCTCTTGGTGTTTGAGATGCTGAAAGGCCTCCCAGACTCTGTTTTGCGCAATCAGCTCCAGGTTTCAGAGCCCAGCTCACAAGCATGCAGGTGGTGATGATGTCAGTGAGAGCTCTGACGATGTCCGTGTGCTGCTCAAACAGTTTGAAGTCCTAAAACCTGCAATGCGTCCTTGAATCTTGCTAGCAAACATGCAAAAGGTGATGCTGACAGTGAAGTTTTGAGTGCTGAAGCTGCGCTGCGCAACCAGTCCTATGCCCTACAAGCCTGCTTGCAAGCATGCGTGTGGTAATGATGTCATTGATAGCTTTAGTGGGTAACCTGTTCTCTATCAGTCTGGAATCCAAAAAGGTTGCTGGCAAGCAGGCAAACGGTGATGACAGTGAAAGATGAAGTGCCTACCCTGTGCTGCTCAATCAGCTCCATGTTGACCTCCCCCTGCTCATCCCCTGCTTCTTGCTCTTCGTGTCCTGCAAGCCACACAGCACCCATGTGTCCTTTTACAAAACAAATGTTCAGGTGTTCTATTTGGATCTCAATTCTCACCAGCCTTTACTGTATGCAGCAGTGATCTTGCAAATTGCCGACCCTTCAATAACTTTGTGGTCTTTCACTGTAGCAGGCTTTAGGGCACTATGCTAAAAATTGCGCATGCAATAATTTTTACAGGGCTGAAGGTTCAGGGTGAGCCCATTACAAACAAACACTAAAGAAAAAGCTGCAAATATGCTCTGAAAGAGATGCTGAAAGTTCCAGACGTATGGGCTGTTGACAAGGTGTTGACAGAATGGCTTATGCTGCCATCAATGCTTCAGGAGACGCTTTGGGGCACAGCTATGCACATGGATTGCCACTTTGTCATCACACATGAAAGTGCCATGCCTCACCAGTAGGATGCAGTGCCTCTGCCTGGCGGTCTGCTGCAGCTGTGGCCTGGTCATCCACAGCTGTGGGCTCAGATGCAGAAGCAATACTGTTGGGGTCTGAGGCTGCAGCCTCCTCTGACAGCTGAGGAGTGTCAGGACCAGAGTGTCCCTGCAGCAGCAATCATCAGATATATAACACTGCAATTTGCACGTACTGTACGCTGCATGTTCAGTGAAAACACTGATGCTGTATTCACTTGTGACAAGTAGACAAGCAATGATGTCAAATTACACAAGACATGAGGCCAATACAGTGCACCTATTCACACAGTGGGCTTGCAACTAGACATACCGACCAGACAGCCAACAGTACACAATTCTACATAACACAGTCTGCCAACAGCATACGTCAAGTTGCACGTTGTGACTTGAGCAACTACACACTATTTGTCTCACCTTGCTGATCGCAGCCTGTTGCTGCTTCTCAGAATGAAGCACAGGAGCATAGCGCTCATCGGTGCCAATCACTTCTGTAGTCTCTCCATGCAATGCGTCAAGATTGGCCACATGGAGTGACTCAGCCTCCTTGGATGAGTCATCCCTTGCTGACTCAGGCACCGGAATGGACTCAGCTTCCTTGCTTTGCTGAGCCAAGCCGCCCTGCTCAGCTGACTCGTCCAGCTTCTCAGCAACTTCAGAGTCAGCAAACTTGGTGAGATCGCTGACGCCAAACTTGCGCATGTCATTCACGCCTTGAGCCATGTCATTGATTCCTTGAGCGACATTGCCAACTCCCGTAGTCACTTTGTCTGCAGTCTTTTGGCCAATCTTGCGTGCTGCTCTTGACACTTTGCCAGGGCCTTTCTGGGGGCCCTGCCCTTTGTCACCAGAATTGCCGTCTGCAACCTTGCTTTGACTTGCAAGGGTAGAAGCAAGATCAGCAGCTGGTAGGTCAACCTCGGAATGTAGCTCCGCATCCAGTGCACTCACGACTTGACTAGTAGACGGGTGAAGGGCTGCCACCCCTGACATGGGAGACAGTTGTTGCTCAGAAGCTGACTTTGTGCTGGACCTGGTCACCTGGGTATTGTTTGTCTGTGCAACAGCCGCCTGAGAAGTTGACTCAGCAGCATCAGAGCTTGACTCAGCCAAATCAGATGTTGACTTGGCAGCCGCATCAGCAGAGTTTTTATCAGATGATCCAGCACCTTGACTTGCTGCAGCTTTTGCCTGCTGAGACTGATGGATACCTGCATTACCAGCAATCTCCTGTGTCCCACTTGCATCACCCTCAGGTGCTGATGCAGCATCTGCTTCTGGAGCTTCTCTGGCAGTTGCTGACGCTGACCCTGGTTCCGGAGCTGGTTGGCTATTTGTTGTAGCAGGCTGTTGTAAGTCTGCAGGTTCTGCCGCAGCATCTGATGAGGCAGAACTAGGTTGCTCCTTGGCAGGCTGACTATGATTTCTTGGCTCAGCTGCCGCTTCTGTCTTTGATGTTGCCCCTGCATTTGCTGGCCTTGACTCTTCTTGAGCAGGCTGATCAGTGCCTGCTGCTTGCTTTCCTGCCTTTGACCTGGCTGCTATTGATGCCTCTGACTCTTCTTCAGCAGTCTGATCTTTGCTTGCCACTTGCTTCCCTGCCTTTGACTTAGCCTTTGTCTCAGCCTGTGAAGTAGCTTTGGACCCAGGTTTGGCCTTTTTCCCAGAGGCATTGGCTTTGTCTGCAGTGGACCCAGGTTCAAATCCCAACCGCTCAGAGACATCAGTTTTGTCTGCAGTGGACCCATGTTCCATTCCCGGCTGCTCAGAGGCATCAGTCTTGTCTGCAGTGGACCCGGGTTCAATTCCCGGCTGCTCAGAGGCACCGTTTTTGTCTCCAGTTGACTCAGGCCCAAACCCTGTTGCTGAGCTGTACTGCAGGCCTGAGCGTGACACAGCAGGTGACTTGCCAAACTCCTCATCCTCTTCTTCTGCCTGCTTGACTTGTTGGGCTTCTGCTTGCTGAGACTTGAGGAAGGCTGCTGAGTCTGCAGCTGACTGAGCAGTTGACTGAGCAGTTGACTGAGCAGCTGACTGAGCAGTTGATTGCTCATCTTCCTGCCCTACAGCCATTCCAACATGTGGGGTTTTTGACTGTTGATCATAAATTCCGCTGTCATTAGAGCATGATGGCCTCACACCATACATTCTGGGCATCACTCACACAGAGACTTGTAACACGCTCAAGATTGCCCACAGACTTGATGTTGCACAGCTGATTAAGGTAAAGAAGAGTTACCAGCATTGAGTTTGATGTGATGCGATTGCAAACAAGACGCAGCAGTCAACGCAGCAATGCTGTTGCAGCATACAGCATGATGGGACAATGCTGCAAAGCTGCAGTGCTAAATTTGTGCGCTATACACAGACCTAATGTTGATGATATTAGGGGCGAGCAATCTTACCAGCAGAGCTGCTTTCAGCGACATCTGTGGCGCTGCCTGCATTCTCAGCAGCTGCACCCTTCTTCTTGTTCTTCTTCTTCAGCTTCTTCTTCTGCTTTTTCCTCTCTGCAGCAGTGATCTCTGGCTGCCCAGGTGCTGCTGCCGCAGAAGCTGAGTGAGAAGCTGCCTCAGAGACTGACCTGGACTCTGACTCACCATCATCTATGTCAGCTTCTCCTGAGGATTCAGGCTGTGAGTCATTTGTTGGCTCAACGTCCGCAGCAGCTTCTAATGCATCTGCTGGCGCAGCATCAGCAGCTGCTGCGGCAGCCGCTCGCTGCTGTTTAGTCTTATCAGCATTTACACTTGTTGCAGTGCTAAGAGCTGACTCAGAGGCTGGCTTGCAGGGCTGAGTTTTGTTTGTGGGCTCTGGCGCAGCGCCTGATGCTGTCTTGGAAGCTGCGCTGCCGGGAAGCTGCTTGTCTGATGCTGTGTCAGAAGCTGGCTCAGAAGCTGCTGCAGCAGCTGGTTGGCTGCCCTGCCCATTGTCACCCTGATTTGCAGCTGGCTCAGAAGCTGACATGTCAGATGCGCCATTTTCTGAGCTTGACTTTGCTAGCGGCTTCCCATTGCCAGGTTTTGCAGCTGTGCCAAAACCTGCCTCAGCACCTGACTGCTGCTGCTTGCTGTCTGCATGCTCAGCAGCTGTGCCTGAAATTGATCCAGCATGTGACTGCTGGCGCTGCTTGTTTGTGCCAGATTTTGCGGCTATGCTAGAGGCTGATTCACTGCTTGCCTTTCCAGACTGATCCCTGTCTGTGGGCTGGGCAGCTGCGCCTGAAGATGCCTCAGCATCTGCCTGCTGCTGTTGCTTCTTGTCTGCAGGCTGAGCAGCTGTCCCTGAAGCTGACTCATTGATTGCCTTCTCAGACTGCTGCTTGTCTGCAGGCTCAGCAGCTGCGCTTGAAGGTGGCGCAGCATCTGACTGCTGGCGCTGCTTGTTTGTGCCAGACTTTGCATCTGTGTCAGAAGCTGATTCACTGCTTGCCTTTCCAGGCTGATCACTGTCTGTGGGCTGAGCAGCTTTGCCTGAAGCTGCCTCGGTACCCGGCTGCTGGTGCTGCTTTTGGTTGACAGGCTCAGCAGCTGTGCCTGAAGCTGAGTCAGAAGCTGATCCAGAAGCCATTCCAGAAGCTGACTCAGCAGCTGAGGTGACTGACTGTTCCCTGTCTGCGGTTGGCTCTTTGCCTTGGTTTGCAGCCCCTGCCTCTGGTGCAGCTGAAACTGCATCAGCCTGGTCAGTTTGGCCTTGAAGCTCCTGCTTTTGACTTGAGGCAGCCTCTTGGCTTGTGCCTGGCGCTTTGCTTGCACCTGAACATATGTGACACAGACAGATGAGCATCTGCAAGACACCCGCCCATACACAGACACCATGGACAGATCAAAACAGGCATGGAATGCAGCGAAAGACGGCTGCAGCAAGCAGCTCTTTGGCATTGACAGAAATGCTCTTCCATCTGCAAAGGTGACGCAGTCACAGCTCAGCATTATCTGACACGGCTGTTGCACCTGAAACTACACGGCTGTTGCACCTGAGACTGATCTACCGGACATGTCATGCACTCGCATAGCTGATGCAACACACCTCAAGTTGTGTGCAGTTTGCAGCGACGACAATGAGGTGGACTTACTAGATTCAGGCTCAGAAGCAGATTCGCCCTCAGGAGAGTCTCGTAAATGTGATGCAGTCTTCAGGCCTTCCCCCAACCCGTGATGGACTGCTAGTGACTGTGATGATGATGTATCATTAGACACAAGCCTTGCGCCTGACACCAAAGCGTGCTCCTTCCTTACTGCTTTTGGCCGGCCAGCTTTTGCGCCATGCGTGTCTTGAGGTTCTGATGCTGACCTGCTCTCAGAGACAAGCTTGGCGCCTGCCAACAAAGCATGCTCATTCCTGGCTGCTTTTGGCTGGGCATGCACATCTTGAGGTTCTGACGCTGATCTGTCACTAGCTACAAGCTTTGCGCCTGACACCAAAGCGTGCTCATTCCGAGGCTTGACCTTGCCAGAGGCAGGCTTAAGGCCTGCTACTAGACCATGGGTCACTTCAGGTTCTGACGCTGATCTGCTACCAGGCACAAGCTTTGCACCAGACAGTAGAGCATGTTCATTCCTTGAAGATTTGGGTTTGCTAGAGCTGTGCTCTGTTGCCGCCACCAAACTGTGCACCTCTTGAGGCTCAGATGCTGATGTGCTGCCAGGAACAAGCTTGGCGCCTGAAACCAGACCATGCTGATTTGGTGCCATCTTTACTTTGTCAGAGGCAGGCTTAAGACCTGCTACTAGACCATGCTGCGTCTGTATCTCTGATGCTGATCTGGCCTCGCCACCTGCACCTAAGGCACACTGCACTCTTTGCCACAAGAACAGGCTGCTATTAGGCATTCTGTCACAGGGTGGACTGTGTCTCAAGGAAGCAAAGAGCACATTGTAAGTCTGTATACGCATTTTGATGGCTTGTGTAGAGATAGAAGCAAAGATGACTTCAATGCTGCACCCAGCCATGCCGCAACCGCTTCATGCTGTCAATGCAAACAACTATCCACCCAGCATGCAAAGCTAGTGGGACCGCAGAAACTGCTGCAAATCTTGGTCACAGCTGTTGCTCCCCAGACGCATGGCCAAACGTGCTGAAGTGGACTCGATTCAGGTCTTGGAAAGTGGCCATGTATTCAACTCACCGTGTGCCTCAGCCTCCTTGGTGGGTTTGGCTGCTACATCAGCTTCTCTTCTGGCTTGAAGAGCTGGCTCCTTGATGTGCATTGAGATCGGCGCACAAGACACCTCCACTGCTTCAGCCTGCAAAACTTTCTGGAGTTACGAATCTGATCTGGAGGAATCAGAAAAGAATGCTTGCTGCTTTTGAGCAGCCTCACAGTGAAAACGCATATTTTTGGCTGCAGCAGCATGTTGCCAAGTGAGGCATTGCAGTCACTATATGCTGCTTACAACAGGCCAAGCATGCAGAACGCGCTTGCTGTTGCTTAATGTTGCAGAGATAATGCATCAGAAGAAGGCAAACATGCATGCATCATGCACAGCAGCACATTCTGAGGATGGCATGTATCAGGGCATCGCAAAAATTTCTGCCTTTGATACACCTCTTGCACTGGGTCTGCTGCAGGTTCTGCATCAACTGGCAACTCAGCATGCTGAGTTGACTCAGCTGCAGAGGACTCAGGCTGCTGTCTCAGCCCATGTGCCGAGTCATGCTTTGGCTGCGCTGCCTTGCTAGCTTCAGCCGCTGGATCTCTGACATGCATTGGCACCGAATCAGAAGATACCTTCACTTCATTAGCTTCAGCTGTTTCTGAGCTTGAAGCAGCGCTTGCCTCACCCCGCTGAGCTGACTCAGATGATGACAGCTCAGATTGCTGCTTTGCAAAGGCAGCTCCAGGTGCGGGCTTGCTTGCTTGTGCAGCTTGGTCGTTGACATGCATTGGCACTGGATCAGCAGACATCTTCAATTCATTGGCTTCAGCGGATTCTGCGCCCGGAGCAGCGCTTGACTTGCTCTGCTGAGCTGACTCAGAGTGAGCTGACTCAGATGGAGACGGCTCAGATTGAGAGGGGTCGGATTGCTGCTTTGCAGAAGCAGAATTGGGCGCATGCTTGCTGGCTTGTGCAGCTGGGTCTTTGACGTGCATTGACACAGGTTCACAAGACACCTTGACACCGCCAGCTGTATGTGATGCTGCTTTTGAAGCAGATGGTGACTCAGCCTGCTGAGCTGAGTTGCCGTGCTGATCAGGTCTGTCTTCTGAGGCTGACTCAGACGCCTTAGAAGATGAAACTCTTTGATCAGCATCATGAGCTGACTCAGCATGCTTATCTGACTCATGCTTCTGGGCTAACTTGGCTTGCTGAGCTGGCGCTTCTTGTGAGGGTGACTCAGCTTTTCCAGAAGATGAACCAGTCAGGTCAGGATCATGGGCTGACTCAGCATGCATGCGTGTGACTGAGGTAGGTTCTGATGCTGAGGCTGATGCTGCTTTGGCAGTTGATGCAGTATCAGCTTTGGCAGAACCAGTCTTGCTTTCAGTTGGGTTGCTTGCAACTGAAGCAGGGTCTTTCACATCCATTGAGATAGGCTCAGAGGACACTCTGGCATCCTGAGCTGAGTCGCTCTTTTTAGCTGAGCTAGGCTCTGAAGTTGGCGCTTCTTGTGATGCTGACTCAGATGTGTCATGATCAGAAGATGCAGCAGCTGAAGCTGCTTTGACAGCTGATGCAGCATCTATGGCAGAACCGCTTTTGCCTGAAAGCTGCTTCCCGGCTATTGAAGCTGGATCTTTGATGTGCATTGACACAGGCTCAGAGGACACTTTGACTGAAGGCACTTCTGCAGCACTGCTCTGGCCTGCTTTGGACTGACGGGTGTCTGAGTCAGCTTGCACCTTGACGGGGCCTCTTGAGTCAGGTTCTGCCCTGCCCTTGACATCTTTGTCAACATTTGCCCTGCCCTGGGCTGCTGAGTCAGCATTTGCCCTGCCATGTGCTGCTTCTGCGCTACTGGGGGCTGTTGAGTCTGGTTCTGTCCTGCCCTGTGCTGCTGAATCAGCAGGATCTGCTGCTGGCTGCTCAGGATTCTGCCTGTCTTTAGAGCCCTTGCTGGCGCCACCTTTTTGGCTCTGGCCTTGACTGCTGCCACCGCTGCTCAAGGCCTGACCACCGCTGGATGACTGATCCTTGCCATCACCTTGAGCCAGTTACGTGTTGTTACACAGAGTATGCTGAGCAACAGGTGACAGGCCAGATGCTGCAAATGCATCAGCAAATGCAGATGCACTTGCAGATTCAATTGTAATTGCAAACAGGCTTTGTGCCACTTCAACTGCTTCAGTGCCACTTCAAATTCATCAAAACAAGCCTGCCTGGCAAGACAGGACTTGTGCCACACACACCCAGCAATGTATGCAAGAAAGCGAAGTGATTATCATTGTCGTCAATTGCTTAAATGCAACTGGCAATGCAAGCAGAAATGCTGCAAGTGATGCATATTTGCAGCAGATACGTACTCAGTCACGGCAAACGAGGTGTGCAAATGCATCACATTAGTCATCAAGGGTTTTGACGTTGTCTAAGACAATGCAATGCAGACAGCTCGTTGTCAGATAGCATGCCAAATAGTGCACAGTGGAAATGCAAAGTAAACAACTGCTGCTGCGTCATTTGTTACAAGCTTATTGTCACTGAATCTGCGTCGTCTGCTTCGGAGTCAAAATTGTTGGTCAAGCACACCAGACATGCAACCTTTATTGCCAGACTGACACCACTGTTGGTCATGTGAGCATCATCAGTTATCACCACTCAACTCTCTAGCTACTCCCGCTCAAACACTTTCTGCGCTAGCCTTTGTCACAGTGCCTTTGTCAAAATTGCACAGCAGTGTTAAGCCGTTAAGCAATGTTAAGAGGCCGGGCTAAGTCCCTCATCAGACACTCTTATTTTGTTTATTGTATGACAATGTCTGATTGACCTATAATATTAACTAAGCATGTGCAAATGACATGGCGCACTCAAGTGCAGCGCAAAGTACTGGCAGGTGGAGTCAGCGACCAGTACCTTGCGCTGCACTTGACGCCACTGCTCCACTACTCTTGCCACCGCTGGATGAGTCATTGGCATCATCATCTTTCTTGTCACTGCTGTCATCCTTTGACGCTGCTGCATCATCCCCTTCTTCTTCCTCATCATCCTTGTCATCGTCACCACCCTCTTCTTCTTCTAGTCTGTCCATGCGATCGTGCTCCTCAGGTGAGCTAAGATCCTCAACATTTGCGCTGTCATCTCCCTAAGACAAAACACGCCAAAGCTTGAGTAAGCTTGAGTCAGCTTGAGTAAGCTTCTAGTAGAAAAGCCCTGACCCAGGAGACCTAAGGGTGTGTGTAGAAATCATTCTCTTCACATTGCATGCTGTAGGTCATGATAAATAAACTGATGCCTCAGCAAGTGAGTGTGGGGCATCAAAAACTGATCGCAGCTGAGCTCATTCTGAAATGTGCTGTGCCGACCCTTGTGCAGCATACTTACAATTGATGGTGCCATTGCAGTATGAGAAGGCTTAGCCAGACCACAAGTTCTCCAACAGCAACTGTGCGCAAGCAAATGACCAGTAGTTTGTATATCAGCACTAGCATAATCAGCCTGCTCTTAGTCATGTGCAAGATCTGCAGAAACTTTGATGCTTGGCAGAGTACGTTCAGCTGTGTCACACAGTTCAAAACTCACCCCTTCATCCTCTTCTTCATCCTTGTCCTTACGGGTTTTAGTCTTCTTCTGCCCAGCATTGTCAGGCGTCTTCATGGAATCTGAATCTGCCTTGTCCTTGCCCTCTGACTGCTTGCCTTTCTGGGCAGGCTGCTCCTCTTCTTCATCACTGTCATCCATCAAGCAATCAATCTCAGATGTGAAGGTGTCCAGCTCATGGTCCATATCCATTTGCAAAATGCTGTTTGCCAGAATGTCACGCTTGGTTATGAGTCCTGAGGGTTTCTTGCTGGTTGGAGGAGGGTTGTCTGACAGCATCCTAGAAGCTGATCTGGTGGAGGTAGGGTTCAATCCCCCATACCCTGATGACGAGGGTTTCTTGCTCAATTCGCCTGACCCTAGCCCTCTGCTCAATTCGCTGGAATCTGAGAACTTGCGCTGAGCCTGCGCCTCAACAGCTGAAGACTGCTGTTCTTCTTCTTCGTCTTGGTCATCTTTCTTGGATGGGCTGATGCCTTCAGCTGAGCTGTGGCTGGCAGAAGGGGAAGGGGCGCGGCGAAGGCGCCCTGCCCTAGGGCTGTTCTCAGGGGCTGAGTCATCCTCGGCCACAGTTGCCAAGTCAGGCTGCTTCTGCTTGACCTGCTTGCCCTGCCCTGAGGGCCCTTGCTGGGAACTGCCCTCCCCACCTTCTGTTGACTCAGCCTGCAATCATCATAGCATCAGCTCACTCTACTGAATGAAGCCAAATTGGCTGCATCAGGCGCTCGAAGCAAAATCATGTGCTTGATTGGTGGCCATATGATTAATAGCAATTGCGAGGGGAGTGTGCACACTGTTGTCTACAATTGTCAGTCTCAACAAATCGGCTCACCTGCTTGTGCTGGTGCTTGTCACTGTCAGGGGAGGGTGCCTTGTCCAGGGGTTCAGACTCTAGCCTGACAGGCACGGGTCGAGGGGGGTGCATCAGGGGCTCCTTGTCATCTAGGGGGTTGTTGGACTTGCCCTTGCCCTTGCCCTTGCCCTCTTTGCCCTCCTCGCTTTGACCCTGCATAGTCAATCACACTGTGTCTAAGGTCTGCATCTTGTCTGCATTGCTGGCTTCATGTGATTTGTCCAGGGGTTCAGACTCTAGCCTGACAGGCATGGATTGAGGGGGGTGCATCACGGGCTCCTTGTCATCTAGGGGGTTGTTGGACTTGCCCTTGCCCTTGCCCTTGCCCTCTTTGCCCTCCTCACTTAGACCCTGCATAGTCAATCACACTGTGTCTAAGGTCTGCATCTTGTCTGCATTGCTGGCTTGATGTGATTTGTCCAGGGGTTCAGGCTCTAGCCTGACAGGCATGGGTTGAGGGGGGTGCATAACAGCCTCCTTGTCATCTATCGGTTTGTCGGCCTTGCCCTTGCCCTCACTTTGACCCTGCATGTCACATCAGAATGTGTCGAGAATGTGCATGTTGTGTAGTTAGTGGCTTCAAGCACTTTGTCTAGCAGTGAAGATTTCAGCCTGCCAGGCACACTTAAGGGGGATGCATCACAGGCTCCTTGTCGTCTAAGGAATTGTTGCACTTGCCCTTGCCCTCTTTGCCCTCCTCGCTTTGACCCTGGAATTGTAGCAGCACAAAGTGTGCACTTTGTATGAGCTGTTTGTGTTTTGTGCATTGTGCAGGGGCCTCAGGCCATGAACCTAGCCTGACAGGCACGGGCTGAGGGGGATGCATCACCAGCTCTTGTCATCTAGGGGGGTTGATGTCCTTGCCCTTGCCCGCTTTGCCTTCCTCACTTCGAGCCTGCATTGGGCAGCACTGCATTTTTCAAAAGCTCACATTCTAGTTCAACAGGCACAGGTCGAGGGGGAACTGCATGGGGTCCTTGTCATTTAGGGTTTGTTAGATGTGCCCTTTGCACTTTGACCTGGCAGTATGAATCACAACAATCCAGAGTCCACCACAGAAAGCAGGGTTGGTTGATGCCAGGTCATCAAGAAGAACAACATTCATGTCTGCAATGTCAGGACTCCATGTCAGCAATCTCGGGACTCCATGCAGCAAGCACAATGCTTACTCACATACTCAAAACAGATGTATGAATGCTTTGGCAGCAGCAGCTGGGCAGAATAATCACCTTGTCGCCAGCACCTTCCTTCTCCTCTTTGTCATCCTTGCCCTCTTCACCCTGCTGTTCCTCCTCAACTCCTTCATCTTCCTCTTCCTTTGCCTCTTCATCTTCCTTGTCCTTGGCCCCTTCAGATTCCTCTTCCTTGGCCTCTGCACCTTCAGCTCTGTCGTCGTCAATTTTGTCCTCCTCTTCTTCACCTTCATCACCCTTGCTCTTCTTCTCATCCTTTTGTGGCTTGCGCTTCTCAGCTGCTCTGCTTTGCTTGTCAGATGCCTTTACCTCTTTGCGCTTACTCTGCACAACATTTCAGCAAATGCTTGAACATTTGCTGAATTTACTGTTTGTATTCTTATGTATTCATCTTAACATCTGTATACTGACTTTGCCTGTGCATTTTCAAAGCGCCACCTCATTGTGCAGCAGCAGACTATTCAAAGGGCCAAAGATGGAAAGGAAGCTTCCATCCCTCGAAACAACAAGTCTATGCAACATAAATCAGCAGACAGCTTGTGGCTGAAAATCAAGGCATCCAGTGCTTCCCAGGTCACAGTAAGTTTACACAATGAGCAACAGCGGGTATTGCTGCTCTTTTCCTCACAGCACACAGCATCACATTGTTAATACAGCACTGCGCTGTGGATCAGCAGACCTATGAGGCTTGTCCAAAGCAGCTGAATTTGCGTAGGGTGTGGCAAAACGCTACTCGCAGTAGAACGGCATCACAGCGAAGGATATATCATCTGCATTTTTGCTGAGTGCCCATGAGGCTTGCTCAACACAGACCTCTTTCATGTTGCTAGCAAGCTTTCACATGCAGGCTGACTTCATGAAATCAGGGTTGCTCAGTGACATGAGTTTGACACCAGTGCCTCAAGCTCAGGGACAGAAGAGGAAGAAATCAAACAGATTGACAT
The DNA here is from genome assembly GCA_002118135.1 of Trebouxia sp. TZW2008. Taxonomy (NCBI): domain Eukaryota; kingdom Viridiplantae; phylum Chlorophyta; class Trebouxiophyceae; order Trebouxiales; family Trebouxiaceae; genus Trebouxia; species Trebouxia sp. TZW2008. The sequence goes on along the minus strand of BDIU01000052.1, from coordinate 96,568 downwards.
GAGCTTCACACCAGCATCTCAAAGCTGAACATAGAGAAAAAACAAGAAAAACCAGAATATAAGTGACATGAGCTTCTGCTCAGCATCTCAAAACTGGACATAGAAAAGCAAGAAGCAAAAGACTAGAAGTGATATGAGATTGGCACCAGCATCTCGTAGACCAAGACGAGGAAGAAGCAGAGAAGTGAATTCACATGCTCAGCCAGCCAACAAGGCTGACTGCCTGTGCTACACAATGGCAATGCCTGAGTGCCCGTCAGCTTAAGATATGACATACAAGGGGCACACCTGATCCAAGGCATCTATCTCCACTGAGAAGGTGTCAAGAGTCTGTTCATCTTCCTGCTGGTCACCCTTCTTCCCCTTCTCCCCCTTCTCCTCAGTGAGGGGCTGCAGGGAACCGGCCTGAGCCTCCTTAGGCAGCTGCTTGTTCATGTCATCAGCTGCCGCCTTGATCTTCTTCTCTGCTTCCTCTGAAGGCCACAGAGCAGCATACATTATCTGATGTGAATGAATGTGTTTGTTCACGCGTGGCACAATGTAAAACTGCAGCAAAGCTAACAGGGCACAAGGCAAGATTGCAGTATCATCTGTGATAGCAGCAATCAGCAACCCGGTGTAGACAGCAGAGGTTGCAGTAGCTTCAAATGGCAAGGCAGGCCCAAGGCAGGGCAGGTCAGGGCGGGGCAGGGCAGGCTGTTTGACAGCTGCAATGCTGACAATCACTGTACCACATGTGTGTTTCATACTTGTAAGCATGTCTTGAACTCGCAGGCAAGAACAATTTTGCACTATCACTGTGATCCAGTGATATGAGTGTTTCATTCTCGTTTTGAAGCATGTCTTGAAGAGTGCATACAGGCCAAACAAACCGCACGCACTATGGGACTCAGCGATATTGGCAGCATAACATCTCATAGTAGTGTAACTGTACCAATGGCTTCTTGCCCATGCTCATCGCCTTGTCCTGTGGCAGGCTTGGGGAATTCCCCCTCCTCTGACGCCCCCTCAGCTGGGGGGGGGCCTGCATCTTTGCCCTCAGCCCTCTTGTCATCCTTCATGTCAGATTCCTGCTTGGTAGCGCCGGAATCTGGCTTGCTGCTGGATTCTGGATTGGCGCTGGAATCCTGCACCTGTTCAGGCAATGACTAAAATGTGAGCGAGCTGATCAAGTATAGCTATCACCCTTTTCACCAAGCATTCTGCAATGATCTATGCCCAGCTTCCTGCATAGCTTCGTACAGAGCTCTCATTGCATCAAACTAACGCCCACATGTGCGGCTGGAGCAAAGCAACTGCAGCCATGAAAGTCTTGAGCAGAGTGTGATCTTGAAATGTGCAAATTTTAGGTGTGCTGTGAACAAAGCAACTGCAGCCCTGAAAGTCACAAGCACAGCATGATTCTCAAGTGTGCAGATGCTGAGTGTGTCAAGACTGCAACAGCTGCAGTCATCACAGGTGCAAGCACAGCATGACACCTAAACATGCAGAGCTGGGATAGCAAGCCACACAGCATTGAGTTTGAGCTCACAAGTGCACTCTGCACCTGTGAGTTCTTAGTCTCTTCTGCTGTGGGACCTTCTTGGACATCTTCACCAAACTCAGGCGTCACACTCCCGCCGGCCGCTGCCTTCCTGCCAGATTTGCTCCCGCCTGATGTTGCACCTGCCTCAGGCTGCCTTCCCGCCTCATCCCGGGCAGCAGACTCCGCGCTTTTGCCTATGGCCCCTGTGTGTACATTTGTGTCTGGCTCGGCCTTGCTTGAGGGCTTGTCGCTGCGCTTGCTGTGCTCCGCAAAACCAGGAGAAGTCTGTTCTGCTGCTGACTGTCCACCTGACGAGTCTGCTGACTGCTTCCCGCCTTTCTGTGAGCCTGCTGGCTGAGACTGCCCTGATGCATCCTGTGTCGATTTTGGGCGGGAAGGAGGAGGGCCGGAGCTGCGGCGGGAGGCCAGCTGGGGGATGCCCTGGGGCCCTTTGGGCTTGGAATCTGAAGCTTGCTGAGAAGGTGCAGCAGCAGTAGATGATGAGCGAGGTCCCTGCATACAGCAGCACACACAGATTGCAGTCACAAAAGTTGCTGGAATGTGTGCCGACCACATATGACTTGTGAGTGTGCCTCCTAGTTGACAGGGTCAGCAAGGCATCAAGAGCATGTGTATACATGCTTATGGCAGCAATGCTATTTTGGCTACGCCAACAAAGCTAAATTGTGCAACAATTTGACCAGCAGCAGTTTTTAGGCGCCTGATGCTCTTGCTGCAGCACATCTGTTTGAATGGCTCAGCAACAAGCAGAGCAGAACAGTGATGTGGCCCTGTTTGGATGCAGTCAACGGCTTTTGTATGCACCAGCAGGTGACTGGCAAGCATCTGAATGATGACGTTGAGATATTAGATATATGCAGATTGCATGAGATGTGTACAAACCAATTGGCAGGAAAGGATTCTGCCCAAATGCTGCCATGCAGAAATGACGTGATCGTGCAAATGCAAGACGCTCAGGCGAGATGCTTAGGGGTTGACAACCATCAACAATGTTTCGTTACAGAGACATGTGATACCAGACATGTTTGAGACTCAAAGGTCACCTGGGCATGAGAGTGTGTGCAGCAACACTCAGGACATGTGTGTGGTCAGGACAATGTGCTTGAGTCTGAGTCACTGCATCCTGACTTTCGTGGTGCTGCTGAGTCAAACAAGTGAATGCAAGGACACTTCCTGGAAATTCATGCAATGAGTTTGAAGTCATTGTACCTGTTCCTGATTGGCAGAGGCTTGCTGGTTGGCACTGGTTGTAGACGGATTTCTGCTAGGCTTTCTTTGCAGGCTTGGAGTCTGCTTGCTGGACCCTTTTCTGGTCAGGGGCTTGGACCTTGCATTCTTGGGTGCTGGCCCAGCTGCAGCTGCATTGCTGGAGGATGGCTGTGCCACATCCCCATGCCGTGCTTGCTTGTGCCTGGGAGATGTTGGCGTGGAAGATGGTGCAGCAGGCGCCTCAGAAAGCTGCCTGTATGGACAAAACACGCACCGGATGCGTGACAAGCATTTGCTGGAGTGCAAACTCTCTGCGAACACGTTGTGCTTGTCTACGCTGACTAGGCTCTCACGTACCCACTACGTTTTCGTCGAGTACCGTGTCTGTCGGGTTGCGCAGCTGCGCCACGCGGTGGTTGAGAATTGCTCGATTCGCCAACATCCTCGGTATTTTGGTCGCTTGCGTCGCGGGTTTGCTTGCTGCTGCGAAGTTTGCTAACGATCACTCCTGCCACTGCTAAACCACCAGCAATGACCGCGGCAATGACCAATGGCGATCGGTGTGCCTCGGCCACTTCCTGCTGTTGCGCCCGGATAGGTCTTGTGTCATATGCACGGGCCTGACGCGCTCTTGCCCCAGTGGAGCTGGAAAAACTTTCAGGTGGAGACCGGTCTTGAACGTCGCTGTCGGATTCGATTCGGGAGCGAGGCTTTGACATTGCGTGGGCGTCGTGCTGAATGCCGCCGCGTAGCAGTCGTAGGTCGATCTGGCGTTCCGAGCGGGCGCATATTGGCTACCTATCCAAGCAGGCCTCACGAGAAGACGAAACGGTGGCTTACAGCAGTTGACTATTCACAATGCCATCACTAGACTAAGTCCAGCAGGTTTTCCATGCGCACCTGTACTCAGCTATGCTTCACTGTTGCAAGACGAAACTGCTGAACACATGAATTACCGTATGCGGGAAGAGACTATTCAGGGAGGATACAGACAGAGGTTTGAGGAGGACTTGTATGCATGGTCAAAGTTAGGCTGCACAGACTGTATGAGCATACTGTCCATCACGATGTCTTGGCATGCATGCAAAGACTGACGACCAGCACACAATCTGCAAAGGACTCGGGATATCTGAGCCTTGAAAACCTGCAGCCAATTTGCTAAGCAACCAATGACATGCAGCATAGCCATGGGCTGAATGTACATGTCAAGGGCAGTTTCTCCTGTTTTGCGTGTTCAAACATGTCATCCTGCTTAAACAAAAACATGGTCATTTTGTCAAACTCAGCTGAAGCGTCAAGTGGTAAAAGAAAACGTATCTTGCAAAACTGTTGAGAGCAAAGTGCTCAGACCTAGGTATACTCAAATCTGGTTTGACTAAGCTAAATACCAAATCTTTGCATCAAACAGATTCATGTCAGAATGCCAGGAGTGCTGACAATTTGCGCCTTACTAACACAGCTGTCAACAAGCTCACTGCAAGCACAAAATTAAACGTTGCTGCTTGTCAATATTTCAAGCAAACATAGCTTGATACTGCATGTCACACTTTGTGTTCTGTCAACAAATGTAGGCTTGGTGACACAGAAAAGGGGGGCACCAAGGCATGCCAATATAGATATGCTGATTTGGTTCAGAATGTCATGTAATATGTTCGACTATGCATCATCTAGGCTGCAGACAAGCATTGCGGCTGGCTGGAGTTGCATGTTTACTAACGCTTGGTTGCTGATGCACCTGCTTTGCGCTTTGATTTGCCCCTCTTGCTTTGAAAGTGCCTGACGCCTTTAAATAATTTGACTGCCAGGGCTGCTACTGCCAATCCACCCACAATATATAGGGGCTTAGCAATCAGCATTTGCATATCATACTGCTCACGGTAACGCGGCAGTTTGAATGGCCATGGAAGCTTCTCAAAGGGTGCATTATCTCTGAATATGTATTCATAGGGGTCATCCCTGTCGCCCACTTTTGGCCAGTCTAGACCCGGGTCCATCTTATAGTCTGAAAGTGACTTGGGGATTGACCTGTCCTTGTTCTCGGCCTCTACGAGGGCCTTGCCAACTGCCTTGCCATATGCTTGCAATTTTCGAGGGCCATCATTTTGTGCAGAAAAAGCACGCCATTCTTTGCCCGTGTCTACAGGGTCAGGCAGAACTTTTGCACCAGTGATTGCGGTCAGCAGCTTTTCAAACTCTTCACGGCTACAGTCCTTCAATCGTTTGGCGCCCGTGATGTCCTCGTCAGGTGACATTGATCTGACATGAAGTCTATTGGCGGGGTCCATAGGGAAGGTGTCAAGAGAGTTGACGGCTGCACGCCGTTCACGCCTTTTTTTGAGACGTTCCAACCTCTCAGCTTTGGCGCGGTCGACGGACATCACCTCTGAATTGGAAGCAGTCCCGAGCTGTGCGATCTGGACCGGCGCCTGCCAAAGTTGCTTCTAGGAAAGCCTCCCGGAGTGTCTCGGCAACCTGATCGTGACTAAACAGGCTCAAAGAAGTCGAAACGTCTGCCAATCCGACGCTCCGTGCACACTTATGTCCTGCACATTCCGCTAGTAACCACAATATCGTGCCAAAGGCGCTACATCAATGTTTGCTCGCATCAGCACTTGAAGCAGCAGCTGCATCTATTTCATTTGAGGCCACTGTTTGCAACCAAGGGTACGCATGCCTGAAGCGGGCTCGCATACACAGATCCCACGCAGGGTCTCGGAGCTGCCTTGTGCTTGCAGCATGCTCCCAATTGGCCAGCATACGTGACCCCCGCCTGTCTACTCTCATCAACACGCAAAAGGTGACCAGTGCCAGTCAGCTGCTGAAGCCAAGCGTCAGCATGTACATCAACAAGTGGGCCGGCTTCTCTGTTTCCATCTTGTGTACCCTCTCGGCTGGGCTGGCGTATTGCTTTAGCCTCTTCAGTGACCAGCTCAAGGAAGCCTTTGGCTATGACCAGCGGCAGATCCAAGCAATTGGCTCTGCAACCAACCTTGGTGGCTATGCTTCCATCGTATCTGGCTTGTTCTATGACTCTGTGTTGGAGTACGATGGTTGGGGTCCGAGGCAAGCCTCAAGTGGCATACTGAGATGTCTCAAGTGCTGCTGCACATGCTTAGCTGCATTCCCGCATCACCACTATTCATTTTGGTCAACAATGCTGATACCAAGTCATTGAGTGGTTGCGTTAGGCGCTGCTGATTGATCCTATGCAAGCCATGTGATGCTTGCAGGGCAACAGTAGGCATTGGAGCATGCCTGAACATTGTTGGGTGGGTGTCTCTGTGGGCAGCCTCAACAGGGTACGCTATTAGCCACTTTCAAGCCTTGCATGCAAATTATTTCACTCAGTATTGCATGGACTTTGCATGCTCCCTACATATCTAAAAACAATTGTGAATGACCCATATAACTGATATGGGTTCAAAGTAAACCCTATCTCCTCGCAATTGAGGAGTCAGACCAGGATGTCAGTAATGCTCGCAATGGTGCAAGATGCTGCAGGGTCACCATGTTGCTGGCAGTAGCACTTGCTCCAGCAATGTATCCATGCTCTCTTCTGCTTTTGTGCATTTGCTGTCACAGACAACACGACACTGTCTGCTGTCTGGCATAGCTTGAATGTAACTGCTGTCAACTTCAAACAACCTTTACATTTAACTTTCTGCATTGTAAGCAAGGCACAATCCTTGTACATACTGCAAACAATGCAACACTATTGTCATCACCATGACTATCAAGGATCTGAGACCCGGTCGCATGCCTGCTCAAGCGGTGACCTGCGTCCAGATAGCTCTGTCTAGGACTGGATGTGTGCTCATGCAGGGTGTTTGCAGCACCATTTTGACTTGTGGTTGTGACTGCTGAGATGACCTGCTAGTGTGGTGTCTCCAACCTGTTATGCTGTGACCCGCTTCCAAACAAGTCTGATCAGAGATGTTGTTGTATACATCCAGGTGTTTGCAGTACCATTTTAGCTTGTGGTTGTGACTGCTGAGATGACCTGCTAGTGTGGTGTCTCCAGCCTGTTATGCTGTGACCTGGTTCCAAACAAGTCTGATCAGAGATGTTGTTGTATACATTCAGGGTGTTTGCAGCACCATTCATATCATAGACTATGCGTGTGTATTTGTGCAGGGTGTTTGCAGCGCCATTTTGGCTTGTGGTTGTGACTGCTGGGATGACGTGCTGGGGTGGCACTTGGTACGACACGGCCTGTCTTGTCACCAACGTGCGTAATTTCCCCAACAACCGTGGCACAGTGGTCGGCTTGCTCAAGGCATGTGTGGGTGAGCCTCAGCCCCGTCAAATCTGAGTCTCGTTGTAGTTCAGGCCCTGCATTATACACCATATGGTTTCAGACCCCACCTAGCAGACTGTAGAACGAATGCCTTTTACACTCACACCTGACAGCTTATTTCGACATTCAAGTTTTGTGTTCCATCTGTCCTGCTGATAACAGCAGACTCCAACCCAGTCTTGAGTCTTTTGTACCTCTTCTACTGGAACATGACACACTGAGACTTTTGATACCGTTGTGTGAGAAAGTTCAGGCTTCACAAGCATTTGGTTTCAGCGCTGTCTGCAAGCTTGCTTGGCTTTGCTTGCAGGCTTGTCAGCAAGTGTGTACACCTCAATCTATGTGGGCTTCAAGGCGCCCGATGCAATTGGGTGAGTTCACAGCAACTGCCTTATACAACAAAGGGCAGTGTCATCAATTTTACTGTGTTATGTGCTGAGCAGCAAAAGCTTGAATTCACTTGTATGCACAAAGGAGGGTTGCTGACATTACGTGACTTAGCAGCAGCACTCATACTCTGCGTGGATCTTGCAAAGTTTATTTAGACAGCGCAGTGCTTCTGTGTGCACCTGACAGGGTTGTTTACATCATGACAAATCGTATCGATCTTGCTTCGCATGTTGTCACCAGTTACTGCTTGTGACATGTTCACCAAAATGCTTCATGGTTGAAGTAAGAGCATCTTGTCTAGTGCTCAAAGACATTCAGCAGCTAGTTCTGCTATCGCACCCTTGGGTTTGGCCGTGCAAGTCAGCAACTGTAATAATCTGAGTGTTATGATTAGATCACACCTTGATTGCAATGCAGATATTTGCTTTACCTGGCATTCATTCCAGCGTTAGTGGGCCTCTGCAGCCTTCCCTTCATCAACTACGTTCCATACACCCAAAAGTCAGAGCTGGACTCAGAGTCTCAGAACTGCAGTACAGGTGACCATGTGCTGTATTGTGCAGCTTGTGATCATCACCATTACTAGTTTTGCTGTCATTATCAATATCGTCATCATGAGCATTCCTTCATTTGTTGCTGCCATTGTCCCTTTCATTGGTATCATCATCATTTCTGCAATGACGCGTTGTTTGGGCAGGAGTTGGGCTTCACACATGTACTAGATGTGCAGTTCATCTCCACGCAAAAAAAAGTCATGCTGATCATTCTTGTTGTTGTCACTATTTGCATGACTATGTATTGTCACCACTGTTGTAATGATTATCATTATTGAGCTGGTGATGTGTCATGCAGGTGGCCGTTTCCTGTTTGCTTACCAGATCATGATTGCTTTGGCGGTCTACTTGATGGCCACAGCTGTGGTGGATTCATCTCCATCGCTCATGCTCAGCAGACAGACAAGAATGCTGCTAAGTGCAGGTGACTTTTCATCATAGCAATGCTTGAGCTGTGTTTTACATCACGCATCATCAGCACAGGGGACTCTCTTGTCTAAAACAATGCTTGAGGTGTTGCGCATGATGCGTCACAGGCAAAGGGCGGCACTACTGCCTAAAGTACCGCTTAGGGTGTTCTGCATGATGTGTCAACAACACAGGTGACAGCCCTGACTGCAGCAATGTTTGTGTGTTTTGCATCATGCATTGCCATGGCACAAGGGAGCGTTATTGTCTGCAGGCACCATCAGATTGGCCCTGCGGCAGTGGGGATTGTGATTAGCCAACCTGCAGAGCCTCAAATTGATGATTGCTGTCTTTGATTGACAAACAAGGGGTTCTGCTCGTCTTGCAATTTGCATGCAGGCACCATCATTCTGGCCCTGAGCATGTTGGCAGTGCCCTATGGCAACCCTCCAAGGCCCTAGCTGCGGTTTGCAATTTCATTGACAAACAAGTGGTCCTGGATCATTTTGCAGCTTGCATGCAGGCGCCATCATTCTGGCCCTCAGCATGTTGGCTGTGCCCTATGGCAGCGGAGGCTTAGTCAGCCAACCCGCAGAGTCCAGACATGATGATGCAATGGCAACGTGCAGTACCTAACGAATCTGCTCATTGTGCAATTTGCCTGCAGGCACCATCATTCTGGCCCTGAGCATGTTGGCTGTGCCCTACGGTAGTGGCGGCTTAGTCAGCCAACCTGCAGAGCCCTTGGCTGATGAGGAGAATGCAGTCAGCGCAGAAGGGTGAGCCGTAAACCACCTCTAGGGCAGCTCTCTGCCTTCGAAAAGCGGTCCTGACACAGCTGCTGAACTGTGCCAACATGTTGCTAGTCTTGGTCTGAAGGGCGTGAGGTATCTGGCACTATTGCACTGGAACTGCAAAGCCTGAAGTCCCAGAGTTGCTGTTTGTACAGCCTGAAGACAGTCAGCAGAACATAGATGAATCATGAGTGGCACAACTTTTGTATGCATATGGCACTGTCATGCTGTTGTTTCAGATCTGAGATACGCAACAAAGCTTGCGCTCACCCTTGCAGCCCATTCACGACTGGCAAAAGCATTCGAAAAGCTGTCAAGAGCAGCTGTAGTACAGCCTTCAATTGCTTGCTTCCAACGCAGGTCTGAGATACATGAAGGGACTGGAGCTAATCCTTCCAGTGAGCAACCCACAACTGATGAGCAAGCGCCTCTCATTTCTGGAACCTCCTATTCACAAGACAACGAAAACACCACTGCTGAGGTGAGCCTTGCAGAGGCAATTCCACTCCTGACTGGCGCAAGCTGAATCATCTTTGTGGGTTTGAGTTGATGCAAACGCCTCTCATTTCTGGAGCCTCTTCTCAAAGTCAGGGTCTAAACCCTAATCATAATCACAGGCAGTTTGACTGACTCAAGCTGAGCCACTTCCTTGTGTTGAAACTTGATGCAAAGTATTGCACTCTTCTGCATGCTAGCAAAAGTCAAGGTCGATGCTGCTTCAAGTTGCATACTTTGCTGCTGCACGATTACATGCAAGATGCACCTCTCCTGTTGTCACCAGACACAGTCACTGAATGGATAAAGTCGACGTTTTCTTCCCTTTGATGTATGCCTATGCTGGAAGTTTCTGGTTCCCTGGATAGTGTAGCAGCTTGTAAAGCAAGACAAGCAGCAGATTCATTCAGGATGAACGTCGACATTTGTGCCATAGAATGACATTCTTTCCTGTGCCACAGGTCTCAGCCTCCTTGAATAGTGCAACAGATTGTAAAGGAACACAAGCAGCAGATGAATCTGGTCAGAAGGGTAGGAATCAGGGAGGGCATCCCCAGGAGGGCAGGCCCAGTCCTGCCCCTCCAGATAGGGCTGGAGGCATGAAGAAGATGCCTGATATGACTCTGAAGCAGTGCAGCATGTCAGTTGATTTCTGGCTGCTTTTCCTCACTTGCAGCATAGGTAAAGCTCTGTTCTTCATTCTGAAGCAATGTAGCATGGCACTTCATCTTCGATGTTCCTCACCTGCAGCATAAGTACAAGTCTGACATGATGGGAAGCAGCAAAGCATGTCAGTCGATGTTTTGCTGCTGTTTCAGCCTTGCAGCAGGTGTAAAACCCTAAGCAAGGCCAGGCATTTGTGATCAAGGGTGCAGTATCGTCATTCAATCCAGTGACGTCAGGGTCTCCCACTTGCTCAGTGACCATCATCAGAAACGCTTTCGCAAGTCAGTGTGTATTGGCACAGTCTGCAGTCTGCTGATCTGGCAGAGGCTCTTGTTGCTGCTAGCTTGCTGTGCTGTGTTGTCCTGTGCCATGCCATGCTGTGCTGTGCTGTGCTGTGCTGTGCTTTGTCACTATTGCCTTCACTTGCATCACATCAAATCAAGCCCTTTGCTTTGAACACAATCTCTGCCAAGCCCATTCACACCCAATGCCATGCTTCAAATCATGTAATTCCATCATGTGATCTTGCCAATTGCAGGGGAGGGAAGTGGGCTGGCATATCTGAACAATTTGGGGCAGTTGGTAACAGCCTTGGGGGGTCAGTCCAACAGCCAGGCTGTGTTTGTATCGCTGTTCAGTGTCTCAAGCTGTGCTGGGCGCCTCTTGCTTGGGTGAGTACACATTCAAGCTGCTGTCATTTGTGCTTTGGCTTAGCTCACAATGTCATACATGACCTGTACAGTGCCAATCATGAAATCATTTGCACCTTTGAGTTTGCATCCTTGCCATCATGGTCTTCCGCACCACATGTTAGCAGTCCTGTGCCCTGTCTGGAAAGTGCCTCCCCGAGTTTTGTCTTGAACCCCTTGATCAACACATAGCTGTCGAGCTCACTAGTGCCAATTGCTCCCATAGTAGTAGCTGCAACAATAGTGTTTCAAGGCTCCTGATCGCACACCTTGCACTAGTTCCACAACCCTGTGATATACAAGTGACTTGCTAAGGCCGATGCAAACCTGAGGGATATGATGCTTGCATGCTGGCACATGCCAGAAGTCCACGACAGCAACAAACATCATATCAGTGACATCAACAGGCTTATTGATAATTCTTGTAACAATAAAGATTGTTGCATGTGCCGTGCAGGTATGTGCCTGAGCGTCTGTTACACACCTGGGGCACGCCCCGCTGCCTCTTCCTCGTCTTCATCAGCGCTGTCTCAGCATTTGTCGCCTTCTTCAATGCCTTTGCCTCCTTGCCGCTGCTGTTTCCCGCCTCAATTTTGGCGGGGTTTGCGTTTGGCGCCTTTTGGAGCCTGATGGCCACCTTGACGTCAGACATCTTTGGGCTTCATCACTTTGCCTCAAATTACACCTTTGTCCAGGTGAGGTCACAGCATCGTCTTTCTTGCTATCCTAGGTCATTGCTGTTTGCTGTCATTGCACACACTTCGTGGAGTTCAATGTGTAGAGCCACATCTAGAAGCTGAACGTTTGTGTTTGTCTTTGTCTGATGAGTGCAACTTGCAACCTGCTCTTAGTTGTCCGCACCTCTTTGTAGCCTCGCTGTCGAGCAGCATGGCAGACACCCACCGTTCCAGCCATGCAATTGGGTTGTATCAATGAGACTCAGCTCGTTGCCATACAATGACTTGCCAACTTGCACCTGCAGTTAGCTCCAGCAACAGGCGGCTTTGGGCTGGGGCAACTGGTGGGTAGCCTGTACGAGAAGCAAGCTGCCAAGGAGGGCTCTGAGCCGGGCTGCCATGGCCAACACTGCTTCAGGTACTGGGTCAAGCTCATGCTTGAGTCACGCTCAAATTGATAGACCACACCTTCTGGTGACCTTCCTTGTCATGAGTTTGACTGACAATCCCACAGTGTCACAGAAAGCATGCATATGCATAAATACATGCCCAGGCAGTCTGAGATAGAAGGTCAAACATATGCAGTATAAAATGCTAACGTCAGAATTGTACTGTACTGTTGAGCGTTGTCATTGTGCAATGAAGGGCTGCCAGCCTGCAACGCTGCAGCATGGGTTCAATACGACTAGTCAAGCTCAGGGCGCATCTTGTTGAGGATCATTCCAACCCCCAAACATAAGCTGTGCAAGCTCTATATAAGTGCAACACACCTTCCCAGATGACGCCTCTGTCCACCTCAAAGATGATGCAATTTCAACTTGCTTGCTGAATGCACTGTATGCAACTCAGTTGACACATAGGATTGCCCGCTATGCAGGCTCGCGTTCATCTTGATTGCCCTGTTGAACCTGATCTCTTTGGCGTCGTCTGCCATCCTATATTACAGAACGCGCTACATATACAAAGCAGAATATGAAGAGGTGCACCAGCATGACGAGAGTATGGCTAGGGCGCATCGCAGCCCTGCCCTAAATGCAAGGGCTGATCAGCCTCCAGCCTCTCCCAATGGCAGAGAGCTGTCTTCACTCAGGAGATGATCAGCTTCTGAGACAACCTTTATGCCCGCGGTGTGTTTTTATCATCAGCACTGGCGCTTTATGTAATTCTAAGGTTTCTTGTTATGTATTTCATATACTGCCCAGCAGATTGCTGGCCGTTTAGATACATCCGCAGGTTTGGCAAACGTGTATTGATTCAGTTGCAATTGCTGCAAACATATTTGTATTTTTGCTATCACACTGTGCTGTGTATAGCACCTTTTTGTCAATTCCTACATTGGGTAAAACAAGACTTAGTACAGTACTGGGACTGCAGCCTGCTGTCTGCAACGTGCTGCAGATCAGATGCTAAGATGCCTGGTTCAAATATAACAGATGTTGCAGGCTGTTGTTGGTCGATGTGTTGTATTCAAGTTAGGAGCATGTAACAAGGGCAACTCTATTTGAAAAACTGTGCAGGCAATTGGCTCAAAGGCGCTGCACATACCAATATAGACTTCACCACACTGCACCAACTAGCTAACTCAGCTGCACACAATTGATCTACAGTAATTACAATGTTAGCATGCACTGCCCAAGATGTTGCGTCAAATATGTACCGATGCATAGTTTTCTACACATTTTGCCCATTGTACCATATGTATGATCAAATGCAGACCAACATGCCCTGTCTGTCTACTAGCCTACATGGTCAAAGATTAGGGAGATCAACTTGGCGGACTTTACAGCACAAAGTTTCTGCAGCTGAAAGCAGTCTGTCATTTCGAGTCCTCGTCTGGAATAATCATCTCGCCAGTGTCTTTGTACATAGACCGTTCCCGCTCATAGCTTTCTTGGCACTTCTTGCGCAAGGCATCCAGTTTAGCTTCTGTGGGATTCTAGTTTCCATCTTAATAGAAGTTCATCAGCACATTGCAGACTTGGTCGTCAAAACATGCAAAGTCTCCCAAGTTGATGTCATTACCAGCTGGATCATACACAAGTGCCTGGCAAACCAATAGCACATTCCAGCGCTTGATAGAAGCAGCTCAGTGACAGTGATGCACTTCAGCGGCACGCAGCATGCATTGGTAGCAAGTCATTGGCATTCTGTGCAGTACAAGCTGTGTGTCAACAAACGTTTGCTATCAGAAGACCTATCTCTGACATGAACATGCCGACGCTTTGAGATCTCACCTGGCCTCTGATTTCCAGACCAAAACCAAACTCCAGAGCACAACTATCTCTGTTGGCAAACCGGTTTGACTGAAGCGTTGAGCTGCGATCATACTCAAGGCGCCACGCTCGGGCAGACGGGCAGCAGGATATCTTCGAAGCTGGAGTCTCTGGCTGGCTTGTGCTGGTCAAAATGATGTCGGATCACTGGGATCTGCACACGAGCCTTTTCGATGCTGACGGCTTTCACGCTGAAGCCTTCGCCAAGCTCAACCGTCATTTGCGTAGGCGCCCTGCCGACATCGCTGGCACGTCTGCAATTGTCCTTGTGCTTTTTCCAAGCAGACTTTTGGCAGTCCTTGCCGCAATACTGGACTGAACGGCACTGTCCGCACTTGTACGTATGCGGACGTTCTTGCTGACAACCGTCGCAGACTGCCATTCGCTGTGAACAGGCTCTCACAACATCGTAAATTGCTTCAGTGGCATGCCTGTGTGATACCGATTTTCCGTGATTTGCATGCTGCGTGCTGTGCAGCAGAGCATTGCCAACTTGTGCTGTGCAGAACACAGTCAGTATGATGCAGCCTTTGTTTAGTGCCAAGCTGATGTGGTCAATCATACATCATAATGATACATTACCTGTTTGCTTCAGAGAGGGAGCAAAGCTTCACACAGCATGCATGCACATGAGGTGCAGCCACAGAATCAGTATAGCCTGCTGACGTGACAACATCACAATTGTAGATAGACATGACTCTGTCAACACACACAAAACGAAGCATGCTGGTAGGCGTCATGACTGGAGCTATGATGAGCAGAAGCAGTGCAAAAGTTGCGGCATTTTGTGACACACAAGTCCAACTTCACTACAGATGTATGTCTCGAACAAGCAGTTGCTGCAGTTGCATGCTATCAAAAGCTGATCATGCCATGAAAATGGGCTTGGAAACTCTGTCAGCGGCTGTGTACACAATGTGACATGTGATCAAGGATCAAGTAGCATGCAGCCGCTTGATGATGTTGGGCTAGAGCAATCTACTAAAAATGCTGACCAGTAAAGTGCACTGTCACAGGTATTTTGTCGATCAGCAGCGTTCTGACACCGCATGTTTTCAGACAAAGATCAGCACATGACATGCGATGTTTCCTGCTCATGGTCTGTAGTCTCAGCCCTGACAAAATCTTGTGCCTTGTTGCCGTCGATCAGCAGGACTATGACGACGCATGCTGTCAGAACACCAGCAGCATTTGATTCAAGCATTTTCCTGCTTGATCTCTGTAGTCTGAGCTCTGACAAATCCCTGTGCCTTGTTGACTGCCTGTCTCCAAAGCTTGTTGGCCTTGTGAAGCTTGAAGTTCTTCTTCAACCCCTGGTCAAAGCTTGTGATGTCTGAGGCAGGGACCAAGCTGAAGTTGTCATCACCAAAGAAAATTACAAACAGGTTGCCGTCTGTGGTCTGTCCAGCAGATGTAAGCGCGCTGAGCTGAGTCTGTGAGGGCTCTGTAACCTGAATGGACATACTCAGGTTTTTAGCTTTGACCACCAGTTTCTGCCAATAATGACATGAATGTTCACGGTATTGCATGTCATAAATAACACTGTGAAGCATCACGGCACCTGGACACAACTTTGCAGGCAAGTCAGCCTTATCAAATACATGAAAGTCATGATCATCAAAACATACATTTCTTCAAGTAGAATATGGTATCCATGATGAAATGCGTGAGATGAAAGAAGTTGATTGTACCTGTGCAGGCCAGGCAGGGTGTCCTCTCAGCTTGGCAAACACAATCTGCCCCTGCTGTGCATGCTGTGCCTCAGCAGGGGTACCCTTAGGCGACTCAGGTCCGGCAGGCCTGTCACCACGCCCTCCAGCAACCTTCTGCTTCTTTAGTGGTGCACTGTCAGACGCCTGCTTGCTTGACTCACTGGCAGCAACTGACGCAGCAGCTGATGACTCACAACACCTCTTGCGCTTAGGAGCAGTTTGCTGATGAACAGCTGTCTTTTTCACAGGGATTTGGGTGATAGCACAGTCGCCAGACTCTGAGGAGATGCTCTGAGCTAATGCTGCAGGCAGAGGTGGCTTGCCTGACACTTGAGCACCTGCCAATGGCATATTCGGCTGCGGCTGCGGCTGCTGTTGCGGCTGATGCACATGATCAAGCTGAGCGGGTGGCTGCTGCTGCTGCTGCTGATACAGGTGGTCATGGTAAATCTGCTGCTGCTGCAGGTAGTCATGCTGCTTATGCTGCTGCTGCCGGTGCAGGTGGCCATGGTGAGCCTGTGGCTGCTGATGATACTGCAGTGGCAGTGCATGTGCCTGCGGCTGCTGCTGCTGATGCAAGTCATACTGGTGAGCCTCCTGCTGCGGCTGATACACATACACATAACTATGCTGCTGATGCTGATGCAGGCGGTTAGGGTGACCATGCTGCTGCTTAAGGTACTGAGCTGGCATCTCATGTGCTTGCTCCAATGCAGCTGCATAGGTGTCTGAGCTACATTCAGCCCACTCTATGCCTGCCAGGAAGCGGGCAAAGTCATCAGCATTGACCACAGTCTCTCCGTCTGTGTTTGGGAGAATCTGCTGCAGCATGTCCAGATCTGAACCATAGGCACTGGGAGAGCGCCTTGCAGCAGATGATAGCAGGGGCTTGGCTTTGTGTTCAGCTGCTTCTTCTGAATCATAAGCAGTAGCAGGCAGCCCAGCAGAGGCTGTTGACGGCTGTGCTGTGTTTGGCTGAAGGCTGGAACTGGCACAGGACATATGGCGGGCTGTCTCATTCACGCTGTCAGCACAGATCTGGTCCAAGTAGTCAAAGTAATCATCACACGAAATGTCAGACGTTGCTGAAGGGGACTCTGAAGAGGAAAGAGGCTGCGCCCTCATCTGCTCTGAACTTGCCAGGTTGAACCTCTGTGTAGGCAGTTTGGGCTGCATGTGAGCATGAGCAAAGTGCTGACTAGCAGGGACAATGATGTTTGAAACTGCTGGCTGAAAAGCAGATCCCTGCTGAGCCAGATGGCTTCCTAAGGAAGTCTGCTTAGCCTGAGCAGCTTGAGAATAGGCTTGTCTGGAAGGGTGAAACTGAGGTTGAGAGTTTTTCACAAGCGGATGCTTCAAGGCAGAATGAATGTTGTGACCTGCAGCAACGGTTTCTGTCAGCCTCTGCAACAGCACTTGTGTATATTGGTGGTGCTGCTCCAGGTGTTGATTGCGCACCTCTCTTTGATGATGTCTGTTCTCTTTGCATCACTTTTGCCCCAATTGCTCCTGCAGACCTGTTCCAGCTTTTCGTGGAGGTCGTGTCGAGGTTTGGCATATGCTTCACTGTACATCCAAACTCAGCAGGCGAGACAGCGTCGTTCATCGGATGACCTGCAATCAATGCGAGGCATCTTTTGTAAGTGGTTTTGGCGCAAAAGTGTCATGTGCGCTCATTCTTGCGTGCTCACTTAGCGCGAAGCTTACACCAGTAGCATACCTGTCTGCATGCCGAGAGATGCCAGGCGGACCTGCGATTGCGTCGAACGCCAATCCAGCAGAACACTGGTGATTGGCAGCTTTCGAAAACGAGTTACGCGCAATCCGCTTTGGTTCGGGAATTTGTCGGCCTGCTTGCAGCAACGAAGAGTTCAGTTGTGCGTGAGTAGGATTCTGAATGTCATATTCCTGTGTGTGCATGGAGAGCTACTGCCAGGCCTTTACACCCCCCGCTTCCCCGGGGGGGGAGCACCCAAAACCGCGCACAAATGTACATCCATATCAGTACATTACTAGTGTAGCCGACACAAAGTGCCCTAGCAGGCCTGCAACCCCCGTAAACCTGCACACACAGTGTGGGCAAACCCCGGATCTTCAGAGGCCCTGTAGAGGCCTGCCTACTGCTGAAGCCTTGGCTGGCCCTGTGTTTCGTGTCAAACAGGTTTGACTTTCTGCTTTGTGGAACTGCATGGTGCATATGCTATCTGCCACCTTTTCAAATTGTTGTCTTGCATACCTCCTGCACATTGCTCAAGCCTGCACATCAGCGGTGAAAATCGCACGTACGGTTCTGAGCGGGTGATGCTTTGCAGAGACAATCACGGCTGCAAACAGCTCAGATTCAGATAGGTAAAAGCACTGATGCATCATCACAAAAGCACTGCCTGTATGCGTGACAGTCAAGATAGGCTTACGAACAGAGTGTGGTTCTGTTAGTGTGAGATGATATGACATCATGGCATTGTCTGAGCTATCTCACATGGGCAGGCTGAACAAAGCAAGCAAAACATCAACATAAAACGATTCTGTAACTTCATCTTTGAGAACGCAGGCAGAGACAGGCAGGCATGATTGGAATGCTGTAGCAAGGACGCTATCCAAAGGGTGTTGCAGTTCGTGGTGCAGCAAAGGTTAGGCATGACTTCACTGCAAAGCTGCAGCCACCATCAGTATGCGACAGCCAGACAGAATCTCAGGCTGGAGCTACAAGATTGCTAGTTGTGTGTAGGCTGTTCAGCAGCAAAATTGATATCCAGCAGCAAAATCAGTAGGGATGTCAATTACTGCTACTGTAGCAAATATGATTTAAATCACGCCAGATCAGGGCGATCCCCAACAGCCCAAGCCATGTCAGCAGCAATCTGTTGACTCAATTGTGGCGTCAAGCTAACCGTATCTGGCTGACTCATGGTTGAGCGATTCGATGCTTCTTCTCTTACATCTGACAAAGGTACTCTGGGGGTGCCTGTCCGTCTGTCATATAGACTACCAACACCCCTGTCACTGTGAGGGCCTTCTGATCTGTCACCAGTTGGGCGTCTTGACAGCGCCAAAGCAGGCACAGCAGGGCGTTTGCCCGCAGCAGCCCGTGTCTGCTCATCTCCTGGTGCTGACATGAGCGCTGCAGCAAATAATGATGAGCCTCGGTACAGTTTCCCGGTATAATTCCCGCCTGTCGAGATTTGGTTTGGTATGGCAGAAGCTTGTCTGTATATGCCTGAAGCTATGCTGGATCCTTGCCTATACATTGTGGGTCCAAGGTTTGATGCCTGTCTGTACATAGCTGAGCCTACGCTTGACCCCTGTCTATATATGCCAGACCCCAAGCTGGACCCCTGCCTGTACATGGGCGTCCCTCCGGTAGTGGAGACTTGACCTCCCGCCAAAATCATTGGACCCTGTCTCTCTACGCCAACAGCCCCTGGCGGGAAGAATCTTTCGGGAAACTGAGCCTCAACACGAGCGCTGATTGCTGTGTAGTACTCAGGCATGTTTGCTGTAATGCCTTCTTCTTCTATCAGCTGATCATGCACCTCATAAGCAAAGTATGTCATTTCCAGATCTGTGCCAAACCAAGGGTTTTTTGCCGCCCATTTTATGGCTGTAGGGTCTGGACCATCAGGCAGCGGTGGTGCAGCGGTGGCAACTGTAGGGTTTGAGGTTGCTGTGGGGTTTGAGGCAGAAGGGCGGCGCCTTTGCTTGGCAGGGGCCAATTTGCTTTTGGCCTGAAGGGCAGGGCAGGATGCTTATGGGCTCTTTGAGTTTGACAAGATTCTCTTTCTGTTTGGCTGAGGGGTGCTCTCATGACACATGTGGAGTTGCTATGGCGGTGCTGATTGTGATATGGGCTCTGCAGCGAACTGTACTTGCATCAGCTGACCCTTGTGTTACAGCTGCTGCCTGAATGATGAGCAGCTCTGGCAGAAACTCAGGAGCAACATTCTCATCCTGAGTCAGAGTTGCTCCAGTTCGCATTGCGGCATCTCTTGCTTGTTGAACTGACAGGAACTCAAGCAAGACTAATTTGCCATCAATTGCTTGGCAACGCTTGCCAGCAGCACACTTTGCCAGCATGTTTCTATTGTGCTCAAGGATGTCCAGATGGAAGCTGTGTGCTCTGTGTCATGACAAGTTACTAAACATTAGCAACGTGCTTCAAATTGATTGGGCAGTTCTCCAGTGGGCCAAGATTGATAGTGGCAGCAGCCTCAGGGACCAGATCTGCAGACCTTTTGCTCACTGGCAGAGTTGTCTGCCTTGGTGGCAGACAATCTCTTGTGGCATGCATTGTGATCTGACCAAGCAAGTTCATTTGGTTAAGCTGGTGCAATCAGGCTTCACGCCCAAGCACTCCTCTTTTGTATTCGGCAACCCAAGAAATAGTCAATTTTCAACACGCTGTCAAGAGAAAATATACAGAGGACAATGTTAGCACAGTACTTAGGAGTGCTGATAGCATGTCAGTCTGCATTTGCAGCAGCCATTGGGTGCACACTGACAAAAGCAGAACAGTTACATTGCTATCAGTCAGCTGTCACACCTGCTTAGCAGCAGCAGCAGTCTTGCTGCTTGACTGTGTGCCAGTTTTGTTGCCAGCTGCACCTACTTCTTCATCTTCAAAGTCTTCCTGGTAGTCCTCAGACTCAGCCTGATCTGAGTCTGACACATAGGATGAGACCACCTCTTCCTCATCTTCTTGCTGTGCCTTGCCTGAACCAAATATATGTGAAGTAAAGTTTCAAATTCACTAGCATGCAGAATAGCCAGCATGCAAGGCTCACAGGGGACCAACCCTTGATCTTCTTCATGCTGAATCTCCCCTGCAGCATGCATATGCAACACAGACAAGGATCGCTTTGGGGCAAGCATGTAAACCTCTTAACAACACCACCTATCCCTCCCTGGTTTGATGGTTCTTGCGATTCTGGATCATGTTGGCTGTTTGCATTACAACCTGCAGAATGGTGATCAGCCTCATGATTGCTGATTCTACAATAATTTCAATATAGTTTGTCAGAATTAAGTCCAATTCTTCGTGAGCCAAATGCGTGTGGCTGAGGCCTTGCAAAGGCACACGTAGGTCATCTGACATATTGTCTAGCATTCTTTTATTGCCTAGCAGATAGCCATATGACGCCATGTCACAGTTTGGTATGGCTACAGCAACAACGCACGTGATCGAGAAAACACCCAGCTTGCCTGCACGAGTGACTGCATGTCTGAAGTTCTGCCTAGCTGCACAAGCGAGACTTTTAACAGAATTGAAGATCTATTCCAATAGGCATCACAACGACTATGTCTTCCAGTGATGCTGGAGAGATCCAGGACGCAAGCTGCACATCGACATGCACCAGAAATCAAGACCATCCTGAGACCAAGAGCAAAATGGAAGCAGCATCAGCAGGCGTGAGAAAGAGCTGGGCGTACCTTTCCATGGTGAAAACCAAGCTCAAAGGCATAACAGAAGGACGGAAGCAGAAACATCAGATCTTGCCGGAAACTACATTAAAGAGCTCACCTTTACTAGGGGCTTGAGCAGTCACCCTTTTTGCCTTGTCATCCACTTCGCTGACTTCAGCCTCAGAGTACACTTCTTCTTCTGCTTCGCTGCCAGAGCTGGACTGTGACTCTTCCACTTCGGATGCCTCATCATCTGCCGCAGCAGTTCTGCCCTGCAAAGTGTCCAGATACACTTTTGGGGTTCATGACAGTGATGAGTCAGGATGGTTGAAAGGTACTGTCCTGTGCTGCAGTGTTCTAGCTGTCAGGGTCTGTAGACCCGCTTGCCTTAAGCTCTGCAAGCTGTAAGGAGTAGTGAAGTTGCTTGGTGTGATCTTAAGTGAGAGGGCCTATGACGCTGAAAATCGCTTGCTGCATCATAGCTATAGCAGAAGACAGTGAGGTTGGAGGCTGCAGATCTAAAAGATTTAAAGCGCAGGGACCAAATAGCAGAAGAAGAGTAGAAGCTGACCTTTGGCTTAGGGGTAGCAAGGGGGGTTGGGGTGTAGCCATGGGCCTGAGCTGTGCCTCTCTCAGCTGCCAGGGCAGCTTCCAGCTCAGCCCTCTGCCTTGCCAGCTCCTCAGCCTCCCTGGCCATCACCTAATGATACAAACATGTAATGCATATTTAGTGTATGCAGTCTTTAGTGTAAGCATTGTTTAGTACATGCAGTATATCCTCATGGCAGTGTGATGCGTCGTACCCTGGTGCATGAAGAGCTGGATGATGCACTGTTACGTGATATGAGAAAAGCAACATGGCTGTCCATAGCACTCAGGACATGATGATATGTAACTGTTTAGAAGCTGTGGTGTGTCATCATCACGACTCAAGTGTTTGCAGTTTGCTGCCCAGCCAGGTCCTTGCAAGCTTAGCATGCATTTGACTGCAAAGAACGGACAGTGTCATTGCGCTCAGATGCAATGAAGCACACAAAGTCCTAGCACACGTATGACTAAATAAACACTGGACAATGCCATTGCAAAAGCAGTGAATCGCGTGGAACGCATGGACATGCATGGAGGTGTCAGTGAACAACTGCATGCTTGCTCTCAATGTTATGATGCAGCTGCTCACCTGCTGCTGGCGCTCCTCTTCTTCTGTCTGCTGCGCCTGCTGTGTTGCCCTCTCTGCTTCCAATCGCGCTTCCTCCTGCAAGTCATTAGGCGCACAAGATGTGCACATTGCTGCCGCCCATGTGACAGTACAACAAACCTCATGCTACTGCACTGATGGTGCCAGGAAGAGGGGAAAGAGGGAAAGCAGGACACATACAGGCCTGTTTTGCACAAGATCTAGGCCCGCAGAACCAAGATGCTGCAATTTCCAACATCACACACTGTTGAAACAGGTCCACTCTGAGGCCGAAGTATGGTAGTGCAACACATGAAGCAGCCAGATTTGGGCCCTGCCTGCACATGCACCTTTAGCTGGCATGAGCAACCACATGCTTCTGGCATGGATTATGCAGCACACGCCTTGTGCACGACATGCTGGTTTTCAAAGCCTGCATCTATGCACCATGCACTGCCAGGCAAAAATTTGACTGTGCAACAGGGAGCAAATTACAGCATCCCACATCGCACCTGTTGCTTGCGCTGCTGATCAGCCAGCTGCTGCTGCTGCTGCTGTTGTGCCGTTACTGCAGCCTCAGCTTCCTGCAGTGAGAAAATGAACACTTTAGCAGACCATGCACACCTAGGTTTGTGCAAG
Organism: Trebouxia sp. TZW2008; assembly: GCA_002118135.1. Classification (NCBI taxonomy): domain Eukaryota; kingdom Viridiplantae; phylum Chlorophyta; class Trebouxiophyceae; order Trebouxiales; family Trebouxiaceae; genus Trebouxia; species Trebouxia sp. TZW2008. Next base: position 73,645 of record BDIU01000052.1, on the reverse strand, counting down.
CAGGCCTAAATGACCTGCACAAATTCTGTGCAGACACTGGACAAGATGATGCCGTTCACAATGTCGACTCTTTACATTGTGCAGGCAGTTTCATAGCAGATCAATGTCTTGAGACGATGTTGTGAGGAGGAAGCTATCAGCTTCTGAAGATTTTGGGCAGTTTGTACTGTTGCAGGGCGCATGCAGCACGGACAGACACCCACTTCATGATGCTGTATCTCTGACAACAAAGCAACACTCTGGCTTAGCGCAGACATCAGTGACTGACCTGCTGCAGTTTGAGTTGTTGCTCACGCTGTGCCTGCTGGGCATCGGCTGCCTGCCTTTGCCGCTCTAAGCTCTGCACCAAGCAGCAAAGGTAAGAGAGTATGTTCAATAGCAGCAGAACCCATCACGAAGGCAAATCGGCTGATGCCAACCAGAACCCCAGACTAGGTCCTACATTCCCAAGGACAGATCCGACTCATGTGCTTATACCAATCATTCCAGTGTGCAGCATTTCAGCTAAACAACAATGGGCGTCTTTCCTTCCCAAAATAGCGTTGCATTTTATGGGCTTGCTGGGTTGACAGAACAGATCATGTTGTCGGTGACCAGGGCAGCTGGTCAAATCTACAATGACGCTCAGATCAAGCCTGTCTTTCAAGACAGGATTTGGGCAACACACACCTAACACATGTGTTGGCGTGTGTAATTGCTTTTTTTATGGTTATTACTGTCAGGGCAGCTGGTCAGCATTTGCCTCAAAAAAGGCATGCATATCCCAAGTATGCAGGCTGACACACCTGTTGATGCTGCAGCTGCAGTTGCGAATACTGCTTTTCCAAACTAGCCTGGGCGCCTTTACGGCGAGCCAGTTCAAGTGCTAGCTCAGCAGCCTGATCAGGCCCAGCAGGCACAGCATGAGCTGAGTCCCCAACTAGAGCGCGAGACTGGTCCGGCGTGAGTGTGAAGCTGCCCTGCTGCTCAAGCTCAGTGAGGTCCCGAGTTGGTGAGTCTCTGCCAGGAGCTCGCTGAGGCGCTAAGAGCTGCAGCTCTTGTGCGCTAGGGCTCTTGCCCTGGGGCTGTGTGGAGACGCCCTGCCTGGGCAGGAGGGCTCCTGGCATGTTGCCCTGAAGCTCAAGCTCGCTGAGTGCGTGCTGAGTGCGCTGAGTAGCTCTAGGCGCAGAAGACGAGGCAAGGGCCAGCTCTTCCGGGCTTGGCATGGGGTGCATGACAATGCCCTTGACCTGGGGCTGTGTGGAAACACTCTGCCCTGGCATACTGCCCTGAAGCTCAAGCTCGCTGAGCGGGTGCTGAGTCCGCTGAGCAGTTCTAGAGACAGAAGAAGAGGCAAGGGCCAGCTCCTCTGGGCTTGGCATGGGCTGCATAGCAATGCCCTTGCTGGAAGGGATTTTTGGAAAGTCCCTGCCCTGCTGCTGAGACTGACTCACTGCCTGCTGAGGAGCTGTGCCCAGCTGTGGCTGATGCTGAGCCCACAGCCGCTCTTTGTCACCATATGACTGTTGCAAGCCGTCAGCTGTCACATCATTCTGCGGCTGCTGACATATCCGCTGTATAGGCATTTGCTCTGCTTGCTGCTGCTGAGCAAAGCGTAACTGCAACTGAGGCAAGGAGTATTGCATCTGACCCTGTTGCTGAGCCTCCCTCTCTTGCTCTTCCTGAAACCTGCACACATTGACACACTGTGTCAAGTGTGACTGAAGCATCTGTACTTGAGCCATGTCTGAACCCAAGTCACATTACTAGAAAGCGCCTGGTGTGGTTGACCATGGTAGCACCAGCAGCTTGCCTATCATTGCTGTGTCACTTCAAATTTGTTGTCTGGTTGAAGGATGAACCAAAGTTATCTGTGTGTGCTTCGACACATGTGTAGTGCTGTCATCTCAGCAATAGTAAGCTTTACAACATTTTTCTTACTTTCTTACTTTTGCACCAGTAAGCTTTACAGCATGATTCCTATCAGGACAGCGTTTGTCACCAAGAAAAATGTCCTTTTACCAAATGGTCCTGCCTCAAAGATACCACTGCAGTCATGGTGCAGCTAATAGTTCTCAGCTGCCTTGCTGTTACGTTGAGAATGTCCTTATATCGAGTGACTTTTTGTCCAACATACTGTACCTTAGCTTTTCCAGTCTCAGCTGCTCATAATCGCGCTCCAGTGCCTGCTGCTCCAGCTGCAGCTTCTCAGCAGCTGCCTGCTGAGCCACAGCTGCGGCGCCATCCCGCTGCTGCCGCTGAGTCAGCACCTGCTGCTGTGCTACGCTGCGCGCTGACATCTGTGAGCGTGCTACTACAGTTGGGCTTACTCCTAAGCTTGCAGCTTGCTGCCGCTTCTGCCTTTCGCCTGTATTTGAAGCATCATTTCATCCATGAGTCAGGATCAACGTTACATGGTTGCTGGTGAGCTTGCGGACCTGTTTAGGTGCAGTATTGTAAGGCCCATTCCACAGTGGTATCAGAGGTTGACAATTTCTTGTTTGGTTCAGCACTTCATCAGCAGAACAGCTGTTTTCCTGTTCAGGCAAAACCTGATCAGCTGCCTTTGGTTGCCAGACACATTCACCTTTGCTTTGAAGCCAGGAAGTCCAATGAGTCACAACTGGCTTCCTAACCTGAACTGTGAATGCTATCGATCGATAGTAAGGGTGTTGCATCAGCATCAACATCAAACATGCTTCACCTGCTTTGAGCTGCTCCCTCTGCTGCTGGAGCCCCTTCTTCTTCTTGATCTGGCTGCTTGTCAGGGTTTTGCCTGGCGACCCTCTGAAACCCTTGCCTGCCTGTGCCTGCCCATAGCTCCCTTGCTGGGCACTTATACCCTCAGATGGGGGTCCCACAGGGTCAACATAACCCACCTCAGCATGACCCGCGTCTGGCTGACTCATTGCTGCAGCTGATCCAGCAGCTGATGACTCACCACTTGGCTGAGCCCCAAGCTGAACCAAAAAGTCATTGACTACCTTCCCTAACATTTCCATCTCCACCCTGGCCAAGGGCGCTTTGCCCTCAGGGCCCAAGGCAGCTAGCTGTTGCTGAGTCAGCTTGTACTGCTGAGTCACCTTCAGGCCGCGGAACTGCTGCAGGAGCAGCTTCAGGTCAGCTGCTGCCCAGTGCCAGCTGTCAACAGAGGCTGGCTGCTGTGTGTTGACCTGCATAGCATCTTGGCATTACTACAACCAGCACATCTCATATTCACAAAGAAAGGAACTTGACTTGAAGACCAGAAGCTTCCAGACCAGATGATAGCATTTTGCACCCAGGCTGCAACACTGCTTAATTACTTAGGCAGTCTAGCACAGGTGCTAGGTGTATGATGCCCAAATTCTGTTCCACCAGATCAGCTTGTTCTGAGAATCACGTTACTGACTTTTTCACATCTTGGGCAAAATTATGTCCAGAGACAACAAAATGGACCTGGTCTGCACCTGAGACTTGACATCCTCCAGAACAGCTCTGAGGATTTCTGGGATGGCAAAGACAGCCTTCATGGCAGCAAAGAAGAAGCCGTTGGCGACCAGGAGGGAGGCACAGGCGGCCTGGGCCTCCACAGGCTGCCCTGGGATGGCTGCAACCGCACTGTCCAGCTCCATCACCTGAACAACATGCATCAATCTCTTGCTTACAACACCCAGCTAGGCCGCAGCAAGACTGAAGACTAGCCTGACATGGCTGCAACTGCGCTGTCCAGCTCCATCACCTCAGCAAGAAGTGAAGCACAATTGGAGAGAATGAACACCTGTGAGTGTTTCAATGATGGTGACAGACAACACACTGTTCTGATGAATCTGGCCTGCGATTGTGCAGAAACAGCAAACATGACGACACCTTGTGACAATGAATGCTGCCAGAGATCCTTTCCAGGCATGACACCCAGCGATGCAGACTTTGACGAACCGCATAGGTGAGCTGTCTTTTGCAACAGTGCTGATGTTGCAGACCACAATTGACCTGGTCTTACACCAAGTAGGATTCGAGCCTTGATGCCAAGTGAACAAGACTCTGACAGTCTGAGGAGATGAGCTTTTGTTTGCAATGCTGTTGACCTTGCAGACAGTTTCGATGCTGATCATGCAACAGGGGGTTCAAGAAGCTTGATGCATTGTGGGTGTCAGACCTTCATGTCAGGCCTATCAAACAAATGATGCTGCAGCAGCTGTTCAACTGCATCCCATGAGTGCTGCTCCACAGCTGCTTTCAGGGCATCTGGGAATGGTGCATATTTGTCTATTGTGACTTTTGACCCATTCGCCTTCTTTGACAAGACCTTGTGATTGTAAGAAGGGCGGTCAAGGGGGCGGCCGTACAGTGCAGAAGCTTCTCTGAAGCTCTGTTGAGCAAAGCTAGGCTGCTGAGCTGCAGCTGTGGGGCCGACGGCCACAGCTGTGGCTGCAGTGTGGGCACTTTCTGACAGGACTGCACTTGCTGCAGAAGCTGCAAGGGCAGCTTGCAACTGGCCTGAGGGCTGATCCTGATGGATGGCTGGGATTGAATTGGAGTCCCCATGAACAGACTTTGTAGTATGACTGCTCTTTCTGGATCCAGGACTGCTGACCAAGTAAGGGCTGTCAGCAAACTGAGGGTTTGCGCTCAAAGCTGATTCAGCCTTTGAGGCAATGCCAATGCTTGAGCTTTTGCTGCAGCTTGCGCCCATGTAGTGAGGAGAGGGTCGCTTGGTATGCAGGTCAAGGGGCCTCAGCAAGTCTGGTGAGATGGACCGCTGTGCACTCACATAACCCAAGACCTCTGCCTGCATGACTCGCCAACTCGTGTTAACGCATCCGATCAGAACCACAGCAGCCAACGCAACATTGCCTGTTAATGTGCTTTTGCGTGGCCGTCCAGCAAGGATAGATCAACAATGCAGGCATAGGCTGCTGTATTTGATAACTGACGAAGCCTGCAAGCCTAAGGCATCAGGCATGCTGGTCGGCCTGACCTTGTGCGGCCTCAATATGTCCAGACTTCTGACGTCCTGGAGCGGACTGCTTGCATAAGTGACAGTGTCCTGCATACCACAGGTGCCTGGTTTCCAGGCTATAATTCAAAGCACTTCCTGATGAACAGAGGCAGCCTTGCAGCAGCAATATTTACCTGAGGCCTGACGGTGTCCTCCAGACTACTTGTGTCCATCACTTGACCACAAGACCGTCCAACTCCACGTTTTGTTGCTCATACAGATGTTACACTTGAACTGCAACCTCCTGGTTTGGCGCTTTGATGCGTCAGTCACGGCAAGTGTGCTGGCTTTCACCCTCACCAAACTTCAATTGCATGCTCGTTGCCGTGAAGCTAGCTGCTGCTGAAGCAGCATTGAGGTTCCCGGGTAATGCTGCGCAATTCGGCACTGCTTTCCGTGACTTTTGCTTCCTGTGGGAATCTGGTCTTCGTTCATTGTCATCAATGTCACGCCTCTTGGATGCTACGCTTTCAGCGTGCTGCGCATCTTCATACCGTCCCAAAGTTTCTCTGTTGCGCATTCAGCGTGTCCTTCGCAGGTGACTTTCAAGCGCCGGGATCACTGCTGCACTTCGGCAGAACTGCCACCTGAAGAAGCTGCATTTGCAGAACCTTGCTGCACACATCTGTCCAGGAAAGCGTTAGCCAACGTGCTCGTCTCGCCCGTTGTGAGCACTGCTGGGCTCACAGTGAGCAGCATGGTGCAAGCCAGCTACCCGGCCCCACAAGTCCCTCTGTCCACAGTCCCTGCTGCACAAGGCAGCACAGCAGAGTCAGCCAACAAAGACAACCATGTCACAGGTGCTACATTTGCTGATGTCACACAATGAATGGTTTGTCTGTCAGCAGTCTCAAACCACTTTGCTGTACAGCTCAAATGCCTGAACAACATGCCCTGCCATTTTGCAGAAGTGCTGACACTCCGTTTGGCGCCGAGGCGAAAAGCAAAGGTATCATGACATCTGTGTGTCATGATCATGCCTTGATGCAGATTGCCCAAAGCATGCCAAAGGCTTCATCAAGCTTGATGCACATGATGTTTGCAGGCTGTACGGTGGTCTGAGGATGTTGTTGACAATGAGCTCATGAACAAAAAGAAGTCCAAAAGTAAGACTGATTGAGATGCAGCAGTTGCTGGACAGTGTTATGCTTTTCTGCATTCTTTGCAGAGTAGAAAAAAGCACTAAAGTTGTTTATCCTATTGCAGAGTGCTGCATATTCCACAAGCAAAAGGCTTTTGGCGAATGGAGCGATGATGACAGCGATGACGACTGCAAGGACTGCAACCCATCAGTCAATGATGCCAAATCAGGAGAGTCTGACTCAAGCTAACATCATGCAAAGGATCAAAGGGCGTTCAGACGTAGACCCTTCAATACATGAGGTGTTAGGTAGAAATCCAGATATTGTGCATTCAGCGGCTGATGGTCATGCATCAGCCATTGCATGCACATCAGCTGCTTTATCAGTCCACAGAACAGACAGGCAAACAGACTGAGGCACAGGCATGAGAAGTTCTGCAGCAAGCAATGCAGCAGACACAGCAGGGTGGAATAGCTTTCCCCTCACTGGGGCAAAGTTGGCAGCTGCTGTCTGCCCTGAGGTGCTACTAGATAGGTTTGATGAAGTGAGCAATTGTGACATTCTCCACTGTTCGTCTATTATGTTTCAGGATTGCATACATGTTTTGTAAGTTGCTGTGAAGCTTAACATGAATCTGGCGCATTGGTTTCTCTGCGTCGTTGGGTCTTCTTCGCTCAGACATGCATTGTTCCTTTGGCAAGAGCTGACTGAAGCAAGCAAGTCTTGGGCTGAACATGCGTTGTCACACCATGCCGCCCCTGCAATCATGACTCTGGGTGTCCAGATGTGACACTGAGCTGATGAAGCTGCTTCACAAAAACGGCAGTGAGGGTACAATGCTGAGCCTGTTCTGCACAAAAAAGTGTGCAAAACGATGTCCCACATTCAGATTAAAGATTGTACAGATTATCGCTGTCAGCCAGACTCCAATGTGCACCATGCACGGCAGCAAAACGCTGCGATCAATCTGCAGGATTGTACTCTTGGCAACAAACTTGATAGCACAGCAGAACACAGCACTGACACCAAAATCTGTACAGCGCTAGCAGTATGTGGGGCTTGCAACATGTTCCCGCTGCAGATTCTGGGCCTGAGGTACACACTCTCTGTGTGGAGTCAGCAAATGACAATGCCAACATGTTCTGAATGTGTCAACCTTTAGGATCTAATCGTATATGTCTGCAATTCCCAGATATGACACCATCAGCTTGAGCTGCTGAATGAAATCTGCCCCAGTAGCATACTCAGTCAGCAAGCCCACAGCAAAGCCGAACATGACCCAGCGCCCGTTAGTGATTTCGTTCTTGGGTGTCCATCCAAACACCCTGCAGAGGGCAAACGTCAGAAAGCCAATGAAATTTGCAGCATGCGCACAGACTCTCCTAGGCCATGACATAGTGTTACATAGCACAACATGTAAAATATACTAAGCTTTCGTTGCAGGCAAACAAGCTGGCATGTATAGTGTGGATTAGATGATGCATGCAAACCCTGACATGATAACAAAGATGCTAGCATAGGCGGGCCTCCTTATGAATCGATGTCTTGATGGTGCAGCAGCCATTGCATTGTTGAGCAACATACAAACATGTTGTTGACACTTACTGTGATTTGACAACTTCCTCGCGGTACGCCAAGCTTTTGAAGTACTGACGCATGGCTTTGGCTTGCTCTCGCTGAAACTGAATGGTAACTTGATTACTGCAGCACAGTTGTCTGGTCGTGAGTGTCAGTTGTATGTTTGAGCTTGCGACAACAGACATTCATTGCGCACAGTCTCCACGTCTTGCTATGCAGACTGCAAGACCAACGTCAAATCCTGCGACCTGCTGTGCTTGAGCAGAAGTGCTAAACCTGGTCTGTTCAGGCTCTTCTGGGGTGGCAGCTTGTTCTGTAGATGGAGCCTTCGCCTCAGGCTCGCTAGCCTTTTGTGGCTTTTCCGATTCAGGGTCTGGTCTGACGGGCCGATTCAGGTTTTTAGGCAACTGTGGCCTCTTGAGCTCAGCCGACGACGCACTCACCGCCCTGTGCCCGTGGCTTCTCTGGCGCTGTAGTTGAAGCATGCAATTCAGTAAACACTCTGATGCCTCACGCCACAATTGTATCGAAGACCTTGCAGTGTACCTGAGTTTGCTGTGAACCGTGGAAAGGCTTGAATGCTGCCAACTGGCAGCTGGAAGCCTGCATATTCGACCTCTGTGATGGAAACCTTGAGTGCTTTGCTTGTGTCCCCGATGAAACTGCTTGACAGCAAGGCGTGAACTGGTGTGTACTAAGTACACTTTGCATGGCTCTGATCTTGGGAGCACAAGCTTGCAGTCACAGCGCAAAGGGCACCGATTTCTGCGTAAAGCAACTGAGCTTTATCAAGGATGCGCGATCGCTTGCAGCGGATCACAACGTACGCAGCGGTGATGCTGGAATTTGCGTGGCTCCAACATCTGAAGGATGCGTACGGATGTGCGAAGCCTTACCTTCAGCACATGCGCGGTTTGTTGAGTACATACAGCATGCACTCCGAGGTCATTGGGCATGAGAGTATCTGCACTGTCTTTCACAAAGTGTCTGTTTCTGCGCTGTGTTGATCTGTAGTAGAGGCCTGCCCCCATAAGTCGCACATCGCAAGGACTTCGTAGTCATGGCGAATGAGTGGTCATAGACATGTCCAAAACCAGCAAGATGGGTTGAGAGCAGCGGGAAACGCAGAGCCTGCCTTTGCAGCAGATGCACAATCTCTCAACCTGATAAGCATAGGTGGAGCCAAAAGCAGCAATAATCCTACACCTGCTGGACCAAAAGGGAGCAACACACCCATGAGCTATTCCAAGGCAAATGCTCTCCACCATCACTGCGCAAACCCCATGCTGGTGTATGGAATGCTGGGGCTGTGTATGTGCAGTTGCATTGCAATATCAAGTGGTGAGCAGATAGAATGCAAAGCAGTGCAGATGGACCGACTAAGCTTGCATGTTGCAGAGCACCATCATTACAAAGGACTGCCAGATGACACAAGATACAGCCTCCTTGCAGAACAGCGGCCTGCACACAACAGCAAACTATAAGATGCATATCACGCAGCTTTAACAAAATTGATTGCATCAGCAATGCAAGCATACCGTCTGCACATCTGAGCCACATATGAAGGACAAGCCGCACATACAGCTTGCACAATGAAACCTGCTCAGTCACTCATATGCGTTCAGCAAATGGTCATGAACCAACATGACTATCAGCACCATTGGGGCAGCACGCTTGACATGTGCAGAAGCTGGTTGACATATGCCTGCTTCATACTGTGCGAACATGGGATTCAGGCAAGTTCACGAGGGCACACGACAGGAGCTCTTGAGTGTGGCCCTTGGGTCTTTCAACATCAAGCTTTACATACCAATACTGCATGTTTACCTATGACTACTGTTGCAGACCCTCCTTGATAATATCGTAAGGAATGGGTGTGATAGTTTGCATCTGAGCATCCTCAATTAGGAAGCCTGGTCGCGGCTGTGCCACCTCCCTCTTGCGGGGTGCAGGCTTCTCTGCATAACAGCAAAAAGTACCAAATTGATTGTTGCATGCGTCAAGATTCCTCGTTTGAAGCAGTCAGACACAGCAGAAGTTTGCAGCGTGCAGGCTTCTCTGCACAGCAGCACAATTGCTGAGGTGACTGCTGAATGACTAAACACCTGTCTGCAGTACTAGTGCAGTCAGAAAGATTCTCTGCAAAACATCAACATTGCTGATTTGTTTGTGAATTGGCTGCAAAAACTCCTTTGCGCAGCAGTGAGACACAGCAAGATCTTGCAGAGGGCAGACTTCGCTACATCACAGCAGAAATGGCTGAATTGATTGCTGCATAGCTGCAAGATTCCTTTTTCACAGCGGATGAACACAGCAACATCTTGCAGAGTACCTGTCTTTCTGCCTCAAAACAAGAATTGCTGAGGCAAATGCATGATGACTTGAGCAATTTGACTGTACTAGTGCATTCAGAAAGATTCTCTGCAAAGCAGCAAGAACTGCCAATGACAAAAATACATCTAATACGTCTGTACCGCTCAAGACTGTGCATTGGTCATTGGTCAAAGTTAAGATGTGACAAGAGCAGTCATGACAGCATTGGTGAGGAGTAGCTATGCTGCAGAACCAAGCTCCCAAACAGGAGTGACTGCAGCCTATGATAGCAAATGCAGCAACCCTCTAAAAGTGTATCAGGTTTTTCATAAGGCCGGCAACTATTGCCCAGAATGCCATGCTTCTTGCTCCCACTGCAAAAGTGGACTCAGAGACCTTGAGAAAAGCTGGTACGCAAGACCTTTGTGTGCAGAGGTCTTGCGCATCAGTTGCTCAAGTTCTCTGCACACATCTCTGCAGCAAGAGCAGAAAACAACAGCACAGGCTGATAAGCTGGCCGAAATCAGGGACACTGTCAAAGTAACACAACCCTCTTTGTGCAGCTTTGCAGATATGCTGTATACAGTGCCTGAGCATACTGCTGACAACTGTGCATGAGGAGACAGCTACTCAAATGATATATTGTGCCGGATCTGCAATCCTGCTGAGGACTGTTCAGGTCTTTGGTATGGCAGTGACGCTGCATTGCTGAATTGTCACTTCCAAAAATCCAGGCCTCCGGTCATTATGCTGTGCCCACTTGCCAGCAAATGGCGAAACCTTTGTTTGAATGCTGCTGTCAACTCTCAAACAGTCATTTCCCCCACACAAGACCTGTCCTCAAGATATAGTTGCGCTCCAATTGTCACTGCCCTTAAATATAATGCAAGTGTTGAATTATGCTTGCAGCTGACTTGAAAGCTACTCATTACGCTTGCTGAGCTGCGCAGGCTAGCATCAGAGATTTGCTGAGCAGCGCAGGCTAGCATTGGTAGCGAGAGTCAGGCAGAGCCTTACCGCCTCTTTGCTTTGCCTCATGCTTGATCTCATCGTTCTCCTTGCTCCTCTTCAAAAACTCCTCCTTACATCTTGAGGGTCTGACGTGCTCAACGCGGACATGGATGCGCTTGGGAATGATTCTGCCATTTAGCTGCAGACACACAATGGCAAATCAGTACCAGGTTACAGTGTCTTTGCTCGCTGTTGCATGCAAACTGCAATGCACAAGGATATGTAAAGGCCATTACTTTTGACAAGAAGATACCTGCTTGTTGACAACAACACCAACAGCCCTCTTCGTCACATTCCACACCTTGCCAGTGCGGCCGTGGTACACCTTGTGTGGCATACCCTGCAAAAGGAAAACAAGCAATTGAGCTTTGCTGCTGACTGCACTGTAAGAGTGGCTGCATCTACTGCCAATGGCATGCTAAAGGTGACTTTTCTGAAAACTATAAGCGCACCTTCTGCACAGCTGAGTTGACCTTGATGTCAACATAGTCACCAAGTCTGTAAGTTGTCAGGTATGTTGACAAAGGGATGTAACCCTTTTGCCTGAAACCCCTCGAGAAGGAATCCCTGGTACGTGCACGGGTACCATGTCCGGCAGGCATTGCGTCTGCCTAGCTTGAGCTGCAGCAAAGGTCAGTGTCTTTAGATCTTAAGCTTTGAATTCGACAAGCACAACACCAAGTGCTTTGCAGGTTTGCACGCGTGCGCGTGGATCTGAAACTCACCCTGCACTTCGCGATGAGCAAGCTATCGTCGGAGAGAAAGAGCCAGCCTTGCGCACTGAGCTAGGTCGTCACGGCGGCTTTACTCGGGATCGAATGGTGTCGTTCCTTTTCATTAGTCATGATGTGCCGGATGCCTAATCGCGAAGCCGCAAAGGCATAACGCCAAGTTTAGCTTCGGCAATGCGCGATCGGCTTTGCCCCTCTCGTACATGCAACTATACACGCAGCTCTTCTGCATAGATCGCTCGGCTTGTGTGGCAATCGCAGCATACCCCGCCTGAGGTCAGCTGTGTCGGGATTGGTCACGTCAGGTCGACATGCAAAGTGTGCTCACTAGCACGCGCACACTTCCGCTCGGGGCAAGACGCGCTGCGCACAGTACGCGTCCTCGACAATCAAGGCGAAGTGTGGTGGTACATGCTGCCCAGAAAACTCGTGTCGTTCGTGGGAAATGCTACGTGACAAAGGACGTAAGTTTCCCTGCGGTTTTGTCTAAGTTGTGAAACAAATTCGGACATGCTCAGCCAAGGACAATGGTGCTGCAGAACATCGATACGGATCAGATCATTCCTGCAGAGTACCTGACACTCGTCCCTTCCAAGGTAAACTTTGCAAGATTCAGGTCTGCTGATACACTGCTCACAACTATAATTACATATGCTATGATTCGGGGAACTGGATGCAGAAAGATGAATATGAGAAGCTTGGTAGCTATGCGCTTATTGGACTGCCAACAGAACTGTATAAAACAAGGCAAGCTTCCTTTAAAAGGAAACATAAGCTTCAGAACAATGAGAAACACTTGCATGCTTGCTGGATGTCACATGTCCTTGAACCTGTAGCAACACAAAGGTTATACTAGCAATGTTTCATTGCCACATGGCACACATGCAGGTTCATTGAAGACGGTGAAACGAAGACACAGTATCCCATAGTGATTGGCGGGGACAATTTCGGCTGTGGCTCCTCGCGAGAACATGCTCCTGTTTGCATGGGTGCAGCAGGTATAAAATTTCAGCAAGTGCAGGAATGACAGCTGAGAGCATCCTGTTGCTGTCGCTGATTTGCCCAGTACAGGTCACTGTGCCACAAGCTGTTCCTGATGTTCAGCACAGGGTGTGTGCAAACAGGTGCAAAGATGGTGGTCTCCCAGTCGTATGCCAGAATCTTCTTCAGGAATTGTGTCTCAACGTAAGCAGGCATTGCTTCTGCAAGACAGTTTGACTGGCAGCGACTGACAGGCTCTGTCTGCCTGCTGCAGAGGTGAGATCTACCCTGTCGAGACAGATGAGCGATTATGTGACGAGCTACAAACAGGTATAAAGTGTAAAGTTCACTCGCACTTACACTTCAGGCTCTTGCATGGCTCAGGTGAAATATGCAAGTGCCTGAGTGTGTGCTTAATTTCATATGCATATGCTGTTCAGTCTGGTGGAACGTGCTGCAGGTCAAGAGGTCGAGGTCGACCTGGAGAAGGACGTTCTCACTGTCATTGACAGCGGAAAGCAGTATCCACTGAAATCAATTGGAGAGGTGAGTGTCATGGTCTATGTCCATCAAGCTTGAAATGTTGTCAGCATGACAAGCAATGTTCAGAAGCATCTGTTACTTTCTGCAGGCTGGGCCTGTTGTGGATGCTGGTGGTATATTTGAGTATGCGCGACAAACTGGCATGATAAAGACAGCTGCCTAAGCTGGGTACAAGCCTAACCCTCTGACCCCAGCAGCACTGGAAATTGACACTGCAAAAATCGCTGTGGCTCATGTACATGGGACGCACAGTTGAGTGGCTACTTGTGCTCACAAAGGCCCATGTCGAGGCGCCCGGTGGCTTAAGAGTTTCCTCTCACAACGCAGCTTATTTGGTCACTTTTGTAGCTGTCAACTGATTCAAAGTGGAAACCCAATCCTCAGGTGGTCTGCCAGGTCCACTGGCTGCCACCTGCAATGCAACTACTTTGGAGACAATCTGGAAAAATGTCTCATTGTGCTTCTTGGCCTGCAAATTGACCCAATGGAACAACTGCTGCACATTGAGCTGCAAAGTCTGTACTGCCAGTGCCTGAAGTGCGAGCGACGCATAGTGATGCAGTCAATATTGATGGAGTCAATAAGTCAATGCCAACAGGCGCAGCATTTCAGCATGTTATTAGAATGTCACCATGCAAATCTGGTCCATGCAAAAGGACACACAATGCAAACCTTTTGTGCAGCATGTGTAAATTCAGGAAATCACATTATGTGCTTTGAGCACTCATGTCACCTGAAACTCCAGGCCTTGCTTGGGTGGGGCTTGTAGGGCGCCAGCAAGTACTCTAGCAACATCTTCGCGACTGCAAGTCAACAGAAAGATCCCTCAACGAGAGTGGGCATCATGCAGTTGGGTCATATATGAGCGCTTGGGGGCATGTGTGTCAATCATGTATGCTGCAGATGTTCAGCCTTCAGTAGAGTGCTGCTTGAGCAAATACCGAAGCTACGTTGACATGAAGTGAAGCTACTGCAGTTGCATGGTCTTGCCATAGCTCATTGCTGCTTGAGCATTGATCCTGAGCAGAAAGAAATTCATTCATTCATTTCACACGCATTCTAGGCAGGCTCAGCAGGCCCAGCTAGGTACGTACAGGTGCAATCAACTGTCTCCAACCAGTTCTGTCTTGTGCTAATCTAAGCCATTCAAACTGACAGCGGAGGGTGGAGAGACTGTTGTACACGGTCGACTGCCAAGTGTCCCTGGGTCTACCTTTTGCATTTGTGCCTGAGAGCTGTCCAAACATGCACTGAAAGGGCAGTCTTGTCCTGTGGCATGCGTGCTGTTTGACCCAGCCACCTAAGTCTCCTATTGGTGACCACTTGATCAAGGCTAGGCAGCTGAAAGAAGTGCACTGAAGCTGCTGCATTCGCACTAGCTTGCCATACCTAAGTGCTGCTTGAACACTATTCTGAGCAGCGAATGCACTACAGTTGCATGAACTTTGCAAAGTTGATCCAGCGTCCAGAACTGACTTTGACCAACTTGTCATTACTGTGCTGTCATTGAAACGCTTGCACAGGCATGTGTTTGGATGCAACAGGTCACCTGATGTCCCCAGAGCTCTGGTCAGTCTGTGAAAGCTGCAAAGTCATATTGGCTCCAGGCTGATTCTGGATTTTGCCCACTCGCACTATGGTGAAGGGAATGCCGCTCTGCTGCACTGTTTCCTCCCGCTTTGGGTCTCTCAGCAAGCCTTGCTCAGTGCCAAACAAAGCGCCAAAGTTCACTGTTTGAGGCTGCTTGACAGCTGCGGACAACAAGGTTAAGATTAGACTCTGCTTAGGGATGTGCTCAGTGCCAAACAAAGCGCCCAAGTTCATGGTTTGAGGCTGCTTGATAGCTGTGCAGGAATCACACACATTGTTGCACTCTGCTTGCTCAGTGCCAAAGAAGGCGCCAAAGTTCACTGCCTGAGGCTGCTTGATAGCTGCACAAAGAGAATGCACAACACTAGAGGCTGCTCGCCAATCAAGAAGAGGAAGCAATGCTTACATGCAGCATTTGCAACATGGACATTGGGAACAGCAGCACTGGCAGAGAACTGCATTAGCAGCGTGAGCAGATGCAAAGCAAAAACTTGGCAGGGCAGTGCATTGGCAGCAGCGTCTGCGCTTGTCTGCAGAGCAGAGCAAGGCATTGGCAGCTCAAGCACTGGCAGAGCAGTGCAGTGGCAGCATGAGGACTGGCAGCATCAGCGCTGGCAGAACAGTGCCCTGGCAGCAGGAGCACAGGCAGCATGAGCGCTGACACAGCAGTGCATTGGCAGCATCAGCACTGACAGCTTGAGCAGTAGCAGCAGTGTAATAACTGCAGAGGAGAGCAGTACAAGGTGGTCAACGCCAGCCTTGGTCACAGCAGCATGAGCAGCATCAGAATTGGCAGCATGAGTGCTGGCAGATCAGTGCATCAGCAAAACAATGACAGTGCAGTGCATTGGCAGCAGTGTCGGCACCTGCCTGAAGAGGAGAGCAGTACAAGGTGGTCGACGCCAGCCTTGGCCGCAGCAGCAGGCACAGCAATAACAGCCAGCATCAGAATCAAGTCACAAGGTGAATGATGAGCACTGACAACGCCGTGCATTGGCAGCAGTAGGAGAGAAGAACAATGTGGCTGCTGCCAGCCGTGGCTGCAGCAGTGCAGTGGCAGCGTGAGCACAGGCAGAGCGGACATGGGCGTCGGCAGCATGAGAACTAGCAGAGTAATGCGGCAGTAGCATGAGCACAACCAGAGCAGTGAATTGGCAGCAGTGTCTGCACCTGCCTGCAGAGGAGAGCAGAACAATGTGGTCGACGCCAGCCTTGGCCGCAGCAGCAGGCACAGCACCAAGCTTGCCAGGACAGATCACAGCTCGCACTCCTTGCAAGGCTCTGCTCACCACTTGTGCATCGCCTGCAGATAGTTCATCATCTGAGTGACTACTAATTGTGTTAGCCATGTTATGCTTGTGATGCCTCAAAACTAATGCCAAAGGCAAATGCAGCAGGAATGCGGTCATAAGAAACACCGACCCTTACATATAGTCAGCTTGATGGTACATGTCATCTAGGACGGTGCTCTTGTGCGTGAGCAATCAATGCTCCTGCTGAGGAACTCACAAAGTTGGGAGGGAGAAGCATGCAGACTAGCTGCTTGCATAGCTGGGCAAAAAGGACATCAATGCACACAATAGCTGCATGCCATGCTGATGACGAATGCTGTACCATCTGATGTCAGAATGCAAACACACCTACATCTCCAGCAAAGGCTGTGACATACGGGCCCCAGCCGCGCTTTGCCTCTTCTGCATCTTGTGTGATGATCTTGACTGGTAGCCTGCAGAGTGTCAGTGTTTGTGGTCAAATGTGGCCAATGCCAGCCTTGGCTGCATCAATAGGCACAGCACTAAGTTTGCCAGGGCCTATTGCAGCTCGCACGCCTTGCAGAGCCATGCTGACGCCAAGCATTGAGCAAGTCGTAACAGGTCGTTGATGCACAAGTACAGGTCGTAAAGTGAGCCACAGTCTGCAGTCAAGTGCAGTGAGTTGACCCTTATAATGACTGCTTTGGTTATTGAGAAACTTGTCCCTACACCAGACCGTCCTTACTGAGAGGGACCACTGCAGTCAGAACGCAGTGATGGGTTCCCAGTTGCACTGTTTTCACGTTGAGAGTGTCCTTACATCAAGTGTCCTTACAGAGAGAAATCATTGTACAGCCATGTACTGTCTACAGTCAAGTAATGTATGCAATCATCAGCAACTGGCAGGCATAGCCTACAGCAGTGTACAAAGCTGTTCGTGCTGAGGCGCAAAACTAGGCAGTATAAGTACCTGGCCAGAATGAGTTGTAGCACGACTTGCTCTCCGGTTGGGCTATCTGCGTCTGTGACAAGAATGGCATCTCGCTTGACATCTTCAGGGGCGATGTCCTTAGGCTCTGGCATCTTCTCAACTACAGCACTGCCACCGTCTGCCGGCAGCTCGCCCTCGCCATACCATTTGCGAAGCTTGGGGCCGCCTATACCACATGTAGTTGTGTCAGCTCTGCTAGCTGTGGCCATGGCGGGGAGCTGTGCCGGATGCAGCGGCAGGAAGTACCGTTTATGTAGTCAGTCAGCTGATCTAAGAAGCCTCTGCACTGAACGCCACGGCGAGACGCGTGATCGAACAGATCTCGAGATCTGGGCGCGCGTCTTGATTGCCGCTTCCAGGTGTTATTCGAGAATGGCAACGGCACAGACGAGCTGACAAACGAGCAGCTCGTAACATCCATGCGCGATCAGACTCGAACACACAACACAGTGTTGCTGAGTTGGCTATGCCAGAGCTGGACTGCGCGTGTGCAAATCCCAATGAACTATACAGCGTAGTTTGCAGCCGATGATGCCGAGCGCAGCGGCATCTGACGGGTCAAGCTGGTCGGGACCAACCTGGGTTGAGGCGCTGTTAACAGTGAACGCTCAGCAACAGGCTAGCAATGCCGAACACGAGTTGCGACGTACGCTTGGTTTCTTCGACCGCTTGACGCCCTGCTGCGAGATCGCGCATTGAGCGCAAGCAAAAACTTTATGATCCAGATCGAGCTTCTTCTTCACGAGTCCAGACCAAGGCTTCCCCTTGTGTTTAATCGCTGCGTGTATCGCGGCAAGAATGAATCGAAAAAGGCATCGAACCGAAGCTTGTAGCAGTCATCTGTGTTTGTGCAAGCTTGCGTAGCTGCCCAGAGCCTCATCGCATTCGAGACAGCGGATCGGTAGTGGTCTACGACGTCCGCGGAATTTGTTGCCGGTGAAGGAGCTGGATGAGCTTGATGCATGATTGAGACTAATGGTCCACGCTAGCCAGGACACGCAAATTGCACGGGATATCTCGTCGCCACCAAGCTTCACCCCTCCCAGTCCTAGTCAGGTAGGGCTGCACGCTGCAGCTGGGCAAGGCTGTCGGTCGCTCACTGCAGCCCACTGTGTATGATTTGCAGGCCTTCGACTATCCCTCAGATGTAGCAAGACTCTTCTTGATCGGTAGAAGCGTGTTGCTGGACTACTGGCCTGCTGAGGAGCTGATTGTGAAGGATGGTGAGCCTTCAACAAGTTTGCGCACCTGTTATCTCCATCACTACAACGCATTGGCATACGTACGTGTTGTTGAGCTACAAGCTGTTGCTGCTTCAGGCAGAGCCTCCTCAAAGTCTTTCAAAAGCGTCCTGAATGGTTCATTGGTTCGACTAGCGTCTACAAAACAGTTGGCTCAAATCAGTAATGGGGCTTGGGATCCAAGAGGGCACCGTGTGCTCAAGCTACAGGTGGTCATTTGCTACCTTCTGAATTGCGAAGCCAATTCACTGCTGCTGTGGTCTTGAGTGCATTCACCAGCATGATCATGCTGTCGTATGTTGTAATTGTACAAGCTTCAGTCAGATACAGCTCTACAACTATGCATGCTGTACCTGTGCACATCATGCTTCTTTCCTCCACCATAAGCATCATGTCTTGTTTACAGGTTAGGTTGAGAATAATTTTCCAGTCTCATATCCGAGGATGCACTTTTGCGCGTTTTGCAGGGAGTGAAAGATACTTCAGTTCATGATATTATGGAAAACCCCTGGCCAAATGGAAAGGAATCAATCCAAGTGTTTGAGCAGCTTCTTGAAGACGCCAAGAGCACAGGCCGCCTCAGGTCCCTGACCGTTATTAAGGTGATCACCAAGACACAAAAGTTCAGCAAGAATTTCATTTGTCCTTTTGTCTCCTTCAAGTGGCAGGGCAGTGCTGCTATAGGACACATAGATGGTATGCTGCTGCAGTTCAGCCTACATGATGCAAAACACCTGTGTAAGTTTGTACAGAAGAAGCATGGACACAGGCTTTTGTCTCGGGCTTGCTCAATATCAACTTGCAAATTATGTGTGCAATCGGCATGTGACGGCTAATGCATGGCCTCCTGTCACAAAGCATTCCAGTAGATATGTACTTCAGGGACAATCAGTAAGTTTTGCCTCAGATACATACATCAATCTGCAGGCTTGTCTGCTGTTGCACTCTCAGTCAAGAGATCATCAAAACATCTCAGTCAGCTCAGCAGCTCAAGCACACATCTCCTTCAACAAGACAGGCTTATTGCAGCTTGCAACTATGATGCACAGGCTGGAGCAGGCCAAGGATTGGGGCAACTTGGAGAAAGCCCTTGACGTCTCTGCTCTGACACCCTGTGGCAGGAATGCAGGGTTTTTCCAGCTCAGCAGCTCAAGCACAGACATACATTGCAATTTTCACTGCAGGTTGCAACCATGCTGCATAGGCTTGAGCAGGCCAGTTATTGGGGCACCTTGAAGAACACCCATGACAGCTCTGCCCTGACACCCAGAGGCAAGATTGCTGTTCAAGAGCAGATGGCAGCCTGCTTGAAAAGCATGCAAGCTGCCCCTAGTCCGGAGCTGGTGTCAATGGTGCAAGCTGGCTGTGAAGAAGAGGTACAGCCTCGGATATGCGTTAGCCTTGTGTTCACATCATGCTATAATTGGTGCGGAGTGCCTTGTGGTGCCTTGCATTGGTTTTCTATGCAGCATGCTGTAGCTTTGTCTTGTTGGCAGCCTGTCAGTTTGGCTCTGGTCATTGTTTGTCTCAGGATGCATCCACTGACAGAAACTCCTGTCATAATGACCCACAAGTAGATGTCCCTTTGTCTTTGCCCTGGCCTTTTTCATTGCTACTTGACTGAGGCGCAGCACTTGCCCATCAGGAGCCTGGTGAGGTATCAGAGGGCAGGAGGGCGCTGCGGGCTTACCTTCGCAACAGCAAAGCTGCCCCTCGTGCAGCTGCACAAACCAGCAAACCCCAGCCCGCACCTGCCAAGCCTGACTCCAGTCAGCATGCAAAGTCAGACATTGCCGCTGGGAGCACAGTCAACGACAAAATGCATCAGCGTGCAAAGTCAAGCACTGTGACTGGGAACGGAGTCAACAGCAACGCTGATCAGCGTGCAAGGTCAAACAGTGCAACTCAGAATGGAGGCAGTGTCAGCTCTGAGCAGGGTGCAAAGCCAATTCTTCATTCAACAAATGGAGACAATGGCAGCTTTTGTCTGCGTAAAAAGTCAAATGCTCCCCTCAAGATTGGTGTCAATGGCAGCGCTGATGCTCCTTCTCAGCCAAATTTCACTAGCATTGACGCAGAAATTTCAGCCCTGAAGGCAGCCACTGCCAAAGCTGAAGCAAGGCAGGCACATCAAGCACAGCAGGCAAACGCTCAGGGCAGCAACAAGCGTCCGAGGACTGCTGCCAGCTCTGCGCCTGTTGGCCCGTCCAATGGGCAGGTCAAGAACCTAAGACCTGCATCAGCCCAGCCAGCAGTTCAGCCCATGCAGAAAAACAGCTCGAGAAGGGCTCAGTCTGCTCTGCCTTTGCCTGCAATGCCCAATCCATGCATTCCGCCTGAGTTTGACACCAGCTTGGACAGGGTCAGCAGACGTCTGCTCGAGACTTGCAACAGCAGAAGCAAAGTGCGTGCTGCTCAAGATCTCTTGTCTGGGATCCATGTCCGTCAGGGTGTGTCGGTGTCCGACCAGTCAGTCAGAACTGCATATGCACAGAGTATTGAACCAAATCCACCCAGGCATGCTCCACTTTTCATGCCTGAGACACGTGAAAACTCTGACAGCATCATCACCTCTGCAACCATTGCCAGATTAGCTACTTCCAAAGCTGGCCCACTGCCCGAAAAAGCATTGCCTGAGGAAGGCTCAGAGCAGGCCAGGGGTCAGAGCAGCGTCCTTGTACGCCCCCCTTCAGCAACACGCAAGCGCAAGAGCCCTGAGGAGACATCAGACCATGTTCAACAGCCTGCTCAGCAGCGTCCTGCAGCGAGCACAGCCCCCGCCTCTAACCCCTCAGACCCCAAGTCTGCACCTCAGCCCCCTGGTAGCAAGCACTCTCTCTCACCAAGTGCAGTGGGCACAAGAAAGCAGATCAAGTGGGATCCCAAGACAGTTGCAGCTGCTTCTGCAGCAGCAAAGCGCCTGGCAATCAATGCGTCAGCATGGCAAAAGGATGCAGACAAGGGCTCTACCCACGCAGCGCTTGCATCCCAACCCACGTCAGCTGCCCCTGCTGTCAAAGGTGCTGGAGGCAAACCTTCAGCAGCAGCGCCCAAAGCTGGATTCCATGCTAAGGCAGGCTCAAGTGCTGCACCTGGTGAAACCGCCACCAGCGCATCAGCAGGCAAGTCACAGTCTGGCAAAGACAAGTCACAACAGAGTCAGAAGCAGCCTAATGGCAGCAACAACAGGCAGCCAGGTGATAAAGGTCTCCCTGCAGATGATAGGGACCCTCAAAAAGCAGAGCTAGATGAGCAGAGGAAGTACGCAGTCAGCAGTGGGCATCTGAAGTGGAGTTGGGGGAATCTGGAGTCCCCTGTGACCGGACAGCTCCATGTGTCTCTGGTTGATGTCATGCTCAAGAGGACATCCATGCCTGCGACAAAATCAGGTGCATTGCTAGTTGACTTGGCTTGCTATACATGCTGAAGCACACATGCAATCAGGAAGGTGCTCAGCTTTCTTGTCACAGGACACGCATGTGGCTGCACTCAAGCAGTATTGTTGTCTGGCGGCAGCTTTGTCTTGCGGCTAACTGCGGCTAGCACAGTTGGCAATGTGTGTTACAGAGTGCTTTTGGTGATGATGCTACCACGCTCAGTTAATTGACTGCTTGAGTTGCTCCTTCACAGCCACGGCGTCTATGCTGTATCTGATAGCAGCTCCTGTGGAGCTGTGTACAGTGTGCTTGCAAGCTGGCCAGTCAAACAATCAAAGTTGCATGGCTGATGGCACTGTCTCTGCACATGATGCAATGCAAGCCTAAGCAAGCATAACAATCAACGACATTGTCTCATGCATGTCTGCATGCTTGCGTGCAGGGTCATTTGGCTCAGGCGCAGGAGACACGCAACAATTGCTTTGGCTCTCTGACCCTCTAGATCCAAGCACACCAAAGGGATCAGCTCCAGATGCCTGTTGCAGAGTGTTCCTGGTGCATTGCACAGGCACCCCAGCACTTGTCAAGGGCAAAGCCAATGTTGCCTCTACGCTCAGCAGCAATAGCAGGGCATTCAGTCCTGCAGATGCCAATCCTGACACATTGAAGCAATTCATGGAGCATTGGCAGCTCTGGTCTTGTCTTCAGTAAGCCCCTGTTGATCCTTTGAACAGTGTTCACAGCCTTACAACTACTCCCTGCTGTTGTTGGCCTGCTGGACCAGTCTGACACATTTACCCTGCTGCTCTGGGCAGTCTTTCCTTGTTATTAGACAGCATGGTGTGCAATCCGAGACTCCTAGCTTTGTACTTTCAGAATCACCATGTCAATTTTGCAAGCTTATGCAAGAAGTTTGTTACCTGTTTCAGTTTATATTTGTCAGATACTGATAGATCAGAGCATGCGTAAAGACTTCACATGCTGCTAGGGCTTGACCAGGCACCTTGACCCTGATAGCTGGTCAGAACCTTGCAGGAGTTGCAGTGCAAATTCTGACCAATAGATCTTTACAATCAACTGATGTCATGTTGCAATGCTGCCATATCACAGTTAGCCGCCGTCTAAACCCATGGCACCCGTTTCGGCATTTAGCATAATCTCAGCTCATTTCCAAGGCAGAGTCATCTGTCAAACATGTGCAGCATAGGCACATATTGCTATCATTGGCTACTCCTTGACACTTCAATTGCTGCAAAACCTACTAGTTGACTGGCTTCAGCTGTAACTGCCGTTCAAGTATAGCAGATCAAAGGTGAAGCTGAACAGGTGGATTTGCTTACTGACAAATGAAAGCTGGTTTGCTTGTTCAGTCTCATCTGTGATCTGTTCTGATCAGACGTCATCTACAGCTGAAGCTCAAACTTCACAGCTTTCACATCTACACAATATTGTTACAGTGTTGCTGCATTGCGTTTGGCACAGCATGTCATGCGGCACAACAACACATTTAGCACCATTATGCAGTATCTTGTGCATTTGCTGAAGAGGTCTGATTGGAGTGCTATGCCATGCATCTGTCCCGCTTCTGCCTCATGTCTGCTGCACATGTGCCACACATTTGCTGCAAGTGTCAGGATTGCATGTCTTTCACAGCAAGTACAGACGTTAAAATCCACAATCTGAGTTCTTGATTGGGGGAAAAATTGACACCATGTGTCTTGCAACTCCAAGCTTGGACAAATTGCATTGCATGATGCCTCAAAGCGCTTGTCTGTGTGGTTGTTCAGTCATAGCGGTGCTGCACTTTGGACACCAGTGGGTGATGCGACACATGCTTCCTCCGCTGATGCTACGGATGGGTCACAACACGGCGCATGCTTGTCGAAGGCAGACAGGCCAGACCACACTGGACAGCCAGCCAGCAAAGAGCAAAAGAGCGAGATGGAGGCAGAGGCCCCTGCTAACTCACTGTCAGGCCAAGCTGCTGTGACAGACGCTGACGTCACCATGGCAGAGATTCCGCCACTGACTGGAGTGCTGTCTGCCAATGATGAGCCTGGATGTAATGCACAGCTTGGAGTCGCAAAGCACAACACTGTCATCAAACAAGAAGACAGCAAATCTGGTGGTAGTTATGGTGCAAGGTCAAGGATCTTGATGGTGGCAGGAAGCCACCTCAAAACATGGATGTCAAATTTTGAAACGGTATGCCGTTGCTTCTGCCGCCTGAACACTTGATGCATCTTTGCCTGAAGGTTTGAATGAGACTGGCATTCCAAGGTCGAGTAACTATACAGGCAGAGCTGCAGAAAATCCTCGACCTTGCTTGAGATCATATTTTCTGTCAGTCATGTTGCATATGTATCCTTGTATGTATCTTTGTATGCATCTCTGGCTGACCATGTGTGCTTGTTGCATTTTGCTTTGTCTCTGAAGTTGCTGTGCAATAGCTAGCAAAGTCGTATGCATGCTTTTGCATGAGATGCATATGCTCATGGAATCCTGCACTTACAGGAGGATGAAACTGGCAAGGCAGTAGAAAAGCTTGGTGACGGCTTCAGCAATGCGCTGTTTCTGCTGCTGGTTCAGCAAAAGCATAAAGGAACCCAGCAGTCTGCTGCAGCAGGTGATGGTCAGGCCAATCACCACAGGATTAGTAGATTCCTTGCACATGTTCTGATGAGCAGGCAGCAGGCTCAGCAACAGCCTCTGCAGGCCACAGAAGCAGCAGCAGCCAAGCCATCATCAGTAGCAGCGACAGCAGAAGCGCAAGCAGCATCAGTGAGCAAAGTACCGCTTGCAGCTGATGCTGTTTCACAGCAGCCCAGCCAAGATACAGACAGCAGCAGCAACAGTGATGAAACAGGCTCAGACAGAAGCGATGGGGTAGTGCGAGTCACCGTCAGGCAGCCAAAAGCTGCATCCAGTGAGGCCCCACAGCTGTCATCAAAAGTAGTACCTACCAGCCTTGACAAGCCTGCTGTTGCTGGCAAGGAAGCAGGCCAAGCGGGCACAGCTGGCAAGCAGGTCACTACAGGTTCAGTTGACAGCAAGGCGGCAGCATCTCAGCAGCAGTTGGCATCTATCCTTAGTGAAGAGGGCACTGCAGCCATGCAAGGGCAGGCAGACAAGCTCAAAGGGCATCAGCCGTCGGAGACAGCTGCACAGACTGCTGCAGTGACCGACTCAGACAGGGGCACAGGTCTGCAAGCTGTTGCAGGTGCAGACAGCCTACAGCCTGATCTGAACATGCCCACAGCTGCAGTCGCAAATGCTGCCGGCACATCAGCTGCTCATGACAGCACACACACTAAACTGCCAACAGCGACCTCTGCACTCCCTGAGGGCTCTGCAGAGACGGCACAGGCACCTTCAAGGCAGACTCTGGCAGCCTCCTCATTGGCAGACTTTGCCCATTCACGCACCTTTGCTCAGCAGCAGCAGCAAGGTGTTGGCGCTCTTGGTCACAATCCTCTCGATGTTGCTGCAGCGTCAAGCTCGGCACCAGCATCCACAACCCTGGATGTGTTCAACTACGACACAAAGCCCAAGTTGGCAAGGCGTCACGCTGCTGCCTTGGCCACCCACAAGGCTCTCCAAGCTTTGCACACACCAGCACAAGCTCCTGAAGAGTCCAGTGCTACAGCTTCAGCCAAGTCTGCTGCTTCCGCAGATCCGGGCTCCGCACAGAATCCTGCAGCTGAGCCTGAGCCTGTGCCCATGCCAAAATCAGAAAGTCAAACCACAGCAGCTGAGACTGAGTCAAAAGCTGCACATGCTAATGCCCATCAGCCGATGACTACTGCCAAGGGTGGGTCAGACCTGCAGACAGCATCAGATGCTGCAGCAACAGCTGCTCATCATACTGCTGCCAAGGATGAATTAGATTTGCCTGCATCAGATGCAGCAGCAATGGGCACCCAAGCTGCTGCTCGGGGCGGGTCAGACCTGCAAGCAGCAGAAGATACTGCAGCGGCGAATGCAGTAGCTACAGACACAGCGGCTACAGATGCAAAAGCAACAGATGCAATAGCAGTGAATGCAGTAGCCACAGATGCAGTAGACACAGACACAGCGGCTACAGATGCAGTAGCAACAGATGCAGCAGCATCAGATGCTGCAACAGCAGCAGCAGAGTTCGTGCAGGGTCTGACACAGAGCAGGCCAAAGCAGAAGCGGCAGCACAGGCAGTCCTCAGCTGAGGAGCGAGACAACCCAGACCGCAAGAGAGCCAAGGCAGAGCCTGAGACCAGTCAGCAGGCAGAGGGAACTGCTCAGAAGCAGGCAGAGGGAACTGCTCATAAGCCCGCTCCACAGCAGGCCAAGGACAAGTCAGTGGCTCAAGACGAGTCAAAGGCTCAAGACAGGTCAAGGGCTCCGGACATACCAAGGGCGCAGGACAAGTCAGCTACACAAGGCAAGTCAGCAGCCCCGGACAAAGCGGCCGCTGCCCATCAAAGCAAAGTCAGAGAGCTCATAAGTCATCCTGGCAAAGCTGCTGCACAGAAACACAGCTCAGCACACAGGCAGCAGATTCAGTACGTCCAGTCTTTCGAGCTACCACATTGCACCATTGACAGCATCTTCCGTAGCATGCGGCGGCTGCACCTTGTTGGGCATGGGCAGCATGGCAAAGAGGTTCTATCCCAGGAGCATCTGAGCAGAACGAAATTCAAGCAGATGCCACCGCTGGACCAGCTGCGGTGTCTGTCCAAGTATGCAAGTGAGGTCAAGCCCCATGGCAATGTGATCAAATTTTTTCAAGGTGTTGTGGCCAATGTGAGCAGCAAGCATAAGGACACCAGGTGGCTAGCAGAGAGGGACGAAACACCCACTTCATACAGACTCGGTGCTGCAGCTAGAACGCTGTATGAGAGATTAGGAGATCTAGATATGCTAGCACAAGGGGCAGTTCCTGCAAAAGTGCCCCAGTTATTGCCCTTGCCGCTACAGGCAGCCTACGTGTTGTGTCTTGGAGGCTACATTGCCAAACAGTCCTTGCCGGCCTTTGCAGACGACTTGCTTCGCTGCATCCTCGCACAAGTTGTACTTGCTATGGAGAGGAATCACACCGTTGCTAAGTGGAAGCAGACTGCAAGACTCAACCTGGAGTTAGCTGGTGGCTCAGCTGACCAAGTTTTGGGGATAACAGCAGCAGGACCAAGCAGCTCACAAGCTCGTGATAGCTCTTCAATGCGTGACACAAAGTCTCAGGGTGCACCTGCCTCGGCACCTTCAGTCAAGTTGTACATTGACGACATCACAAGGGCTGTTGTCAGAGGCATGGTGCTGAGCAATCGCTTGAGAGATGGCACCTTGGACCATGTCAGCAGGAACTTCCTGCAGAAGCTGCAACCTGTATGGCGACTAAAGGCGCTGTCCATGTTCTCCCAGAGGCAAACAGCGTCCTCCAACGCTTCAGCCTTCCTGACCACTGTCTGCAAGCACACTGTTGATCAAGCAAATGCTGAGAACTACTCATGGTTGCGGCAGACTGGCAAGCCAAGCTTGCGCTCAGACCCAAATCTGAACTCGCAAGCTCGGGTGCTGCTGGATCAAGCATTTGAGAAAGGCATCCTAGCAAAGCACAATGTGGACTCTGCTGTGATTGCTGCTCTTCCCCTGGAGTTACACTCAGCAGCAGTTTGCTACATGATTGGTGCCAGAGGGTCAGATCTGAGGTCAGGAGATGGACTGAGTGCCTTTGCTGCTTATGTCTGGGATATTGTTCAAGAGGTAGACCCTGAGGCAGACCCTACGCGCAGAGACAGGTCTCGGCCGCCATCACTTCTCCGCTCAGCTTCTCAGCAACCACATGATGTCTACGCTAGCAGCGCAAGCTTCAGATCAGATGCCCACCAGTCAGCAGCAGCAGAGTATGATGGCAACCCCAACTTAGTTCCCCCAGGCCGACGTGACCCCCGCCAGCAACCCCCCTCGCAGTCCCCAGACCCCCAAGGCCGACCCCGTTCCTTCCCCAACAGTCATCAGCAGCCCAGTCAGCATCAGTCACAGTCACATGGCCCCCGCAGGCCAAGGCACTGCCAGTTCTTCTACCGCGTCGAAGGAGGTTGCAGAAACAACAACTGCAACTTTTATCACGGGACCCATCAAGAATATGTTGAAGCTATGGCTCAAACAGGCCTAGTGCCGTATGGGCTCAAGTTCAGGACTACGACAGGAAGGGACAGATGGATAGTAGACATGGCTGTGGATGCCTTGAACAAGCTGATGATAGAGCGGCGCTTGCCCAGGGGCAGTTTCACAGATTGCGACCTAAGGCCTTTGGGTTTCCTTGAAGAGCCAAGCGGGGAGCATTCCAAGCTGCAGCTGCAGGCATGATCCTTGCATGGCAGCTGCTAACAGCGCATGGTCTGTTATGATCTTTGCTACAATGACATTCTGTGCTACTATCAATCTCAATTTTTGTGCCCATTGTCTGACTGTGATGAACTGATCTTTCCCGCTGTCTTGACATGCACTAGTGTCTGAGTGCTTTCTGTGTCTGTCTTACTGGGGAGCTTTGTCTTTTGCTTGCTTCAGCGTTAATGCAAGCCTACCTCAGAGTACCCTAGCTGTTTGCCTCAGCATTACGCAGTGGCCTTTTGTGCGGTCATGCAATGCATGTGCAGCTTCACTTGTGCAGTGCTGGGCCCACTGATGCATCAGAGCTCATACTCTGATTTCTTGCAAGCTATCACTGTTAGTGCTGGCCCTGCTTTGTGCATCAGGCTGCAGCATCAGGTGCTTTTGCGTCTGTCCACACTTGCTGCTTCAGCTCAATGTTAGCAACAGCACAAGCTAGGTATCATGATTTCAGTACTGTCCGTTGACTGCAGGCAGTGCAGGCCATAGCTGAGCACGGCCCCACATTTGATCCAGCCCAGCTGCTGCAAGATGTCTGCAACCAGGTGCAAGCTGCTCAGCAGGGGTATGGGCGGGATCAGGAGGGGTATGCAGGGGGTGCAGCGGGGTACAGAGGGGTCAGCGTGCCACCTGGACCTGACCTGGCGCCTATGCCACAGGTGGCAATGAGCGAACCACCTTTTGCAAGCGCGCCCATGTTCTCAGGTGTGTTGCACACACACCAGATTGCAACGCGGTTTTGTGTGATATGGCAAGGAAGCAAAGGCTTTTGGGAATTTGTGACCCTCCAGGCAATTGTGCAACTTCACCTGTCCTTTCAGCACGACGCGTGTTGTACCTCGACAACCAGATCAGTTTCAAGTGACATTCATTTGTTCTCCTCAAAAGTGTGCTTGCATTCTAGCAAGGATCAAGTGTGCATTGAAGTGTATTCCCCAGATGTCAGCTGCATGGTACCCAGCCATGCAGCCCTGGTTGATTGAATGCAGACTGTACACGCTGCTTTCCTGGCCTTGACCGAGAAACAGCATTTGCACGTGAGCTGTCATATCTGCATGGGTATGGTGTCTGAGCCCAGCTGAGCCACACAAGCGCTTGGGCTTCAGCCCTCATCAATGCATATGACCCTCACACAAGCGTCTTTCTTGAGGTATGCAGACTTACCCGATGCAGATGCAATCACTCCACACAATGCTCTCTTTAGGCAACAAGTCTTGGCAATGTCTCATGCATTATTGTCAATGTTGTGATTTGATTGCAGCAAGCTACTCATTTCACTTGCGACCCAGAATCAGTAGTAGGTCTCAAAAGTGTGCTGTAGCTCTTCGTTAATCTAGTTCATCAGTATGAGTCATTGTCACGTGTGTGCCGCAGCTCATACACGTTGCCGCTTGTCTGCTGTAGTCACTGTTACACGCGTGCTGCAGGTCATCCAGATTTCACACCATCCCCAGTTGGGCAGCCCATGGCTCTGCCTTTCAGTCAGGATGCTCTGCCTTTCAGCCAGGACCCTCTGCCTTTCAGATCAGAGCCCCTGCCTTTCAGACCAGATCCTCTGCCCACTATTGAGCCCTCTCAAGATGACATTCCTTTCCCATTGCTGCTGTATGAAGAGGTGCTGCTTGCCGGGCTGCTGCAGCTTCAGCAGATGACTGGCGCTGTGGATTCTGTTGACCATCTTTTGGCCATGCAGCCGCACTGCATCATGCCGCCTGAAATTGCCAAGCACTTTTCAGGTCAGTTTGGTTACGTGCTTGTCACAAGGCACTCAGCATTGTCTGGCGCTGTGGAGTCTGTTGACCAGCATTTGGCCATGCAGCCACAGTGCATCATGCCTCCTGAAATTGCGCGGCATTCCTCAGGTAAGTTGTCAAGCTTCATGATTTCAATCATTACTAAATCGCATTGTTGGCAGCCATGTGGGGTGCCCTTGGGCAGTCTTTGATCTAATGAGTGTTGCTTGCCTTGTGCGGGACCAAGTTTCTGTGTTGCAGCAAGCAGCTTATCCTGTGCCAGTGTGCTTGAAATAGTCCTGTTGGGCTTGGATTCTCAAGCTGCCACATTTTGAGCACACCTTGTTCCAACATGAACTGCCTGAAGTTTGCCATCAGGGCTGTTGCTCAAATGCCCTCCTTTGCATCACTTTCCTTGTCCATCCAACTTACATATTTGTGCTCTTCTGCTCAGGTAACATGCAGGAACAAGTACCGGGCCTGCTGCACATCCAGCCCTGGCTGTTTGGAGTGAGTGGACATCAATGACAGGCCTGGTTCATGGGGTCCAGACTACAGAACCTTGTCAGCATGTGAGCATTGACTTTGCGTTATTGCTGTGCTTTGCAGGTAATATGCAGGAACAAGTGTTGGGTCTGATGCACAACCCGCCCTAGCTGTTTGGGGTGAGCCCACATGGCAGCATATCAGTGACAGGCCTGGCTTGTGAAAGTAGACCATAGCAACTTGCCAACAACTAAATACGTGGCAATTCAACGATGATGCTGTGCTGCGCAGGTATCATACCGGAACAGGTGCTCGGCTTGTTGCACTGCCCCTGGCTGTTTAGCGTGAGCCCACATAGCATCAAAACAGGAGCCTCTCTGATTAGACACAGCTCTCAACACTCACTTCACTCAACTTGATTGTGATGCACAGGTGACACGCGGGAACAGGTACTAGGCTTGCTGCACAATCGCCCCTGGCTGTTTGGTGTGAGCCCACATGGCAGCATATTAGTCACAGGCCTGGCTCGTGAGGGGCTGGTGTACAAGCGTGATGTGATCACGCACCTGTACAATGCCTTCACAGATGGCACTCCGTCAGTGCTAGTAGCTGAGCTTGATGAACAGGTTGCGCAGCCTCCCGGCATCAGACAGGTCATCATGGTAAGTTGGAAATCGCCTACACATTCACACGAGTTGACTACAGAGCAACATGGTAACTGTCAGCATCGGACATGTTGAGAAGTGACATTGCAGCTATCTGTTTCTGAGCTTGCAAAGTATATTGCATGAAGCCTTGATCTGGCAGCAATCACAGGAGGCTTGGCACTGCTTGCTTAGTTAGGCATAAGTTGCTGCTTTTTTTACTTTTGCAGAGATTTGATATCGTCTTTTTCATTGTGCGCAACTGTGTGTACCACAGTGAACATGCTGCATACAGTGTGACGCGGACATGAGCCTCACATGTGTTTGCAAAAGTGTTTTGAAACAGCTCTCGTGTGCTGCTTCTTGTGCTGGAATATGCAAACGCTGAATGCCAGGTGCGAGACGTCATTTGTCGTGAACTGCCTGATCACTTTGCTGCTGCAAAGTGTACAGCTAGACTGCTTTGTAACTCAGCGCAGTCTGTCTTGTGACCAGGAAAGCAACAGCGGTCTGGCGGAGCTGCTTCAATCTCCCCTGTTCAAGGAGGATGTCATTGTTCACTTTGGTGGTCCGTTTGGTCCCTGTGCGTGGCTGCGCATGTCGGGGTCATAATGAGTTCTGCAGTGCTGCAAAGACGGCCATTGCAGCATGGGCATGCCTGTTTGCTGGGAACACCAAGGCTACTGTGATTTGCTACTGTTGGAATCAGGTGAAGGGTGGCGGATCTCAGGCTTGATTTGAGAATTGTTATCCGACGCAGATGAAGGTGTGTTGGTATGTTACAGAGTGCAGCTCAAGGAACAGCAGTGTGAGAGGTTTTGGTTTTGGCCAGCATGAGCTTTGCTTGTAGCAAGTGATCAAGGGCTCTTGACTGAGAGGCATTGATTTCGTTTTGGCAGTGAGAGCGCGTCAGACACTTACTGTTCGGGGTTGGTCTTGAAGTTGGTGTGGTGTTGTGGTGGTGCTGGTGTGTGTCATGCAGAGTATATTCAAAAAACTGTGGTAGTCGAGTGACAACATTGTATGCCATGTATGCAGCAAAACAAGATTGCTGCAGTGTTCGATGTGATGCATAGCAAACAGTTGCAGCTCATTGTCCTTTTCATTTGACCCATACCTTGAGAGATTGTACTATCAGGAGAAGCAGCACTTGGGTATTTTGGGGCACGCGTTTCACAAGTGTGGATGGTCCGGCACAGTTGAGTAGAATCTCAAGTGGTGGTAGCATAGAATACCTTCATGCAGCAGTCTGAGCCGTTTGGGCAACATGTAGGGGCAAAGGGCCGTTTTCAATAGGCTGAGTCTTGGCAGGAATGTATGATTTATAGTGATGGTCTGCACTACGATGCAATTGAGAAGACACTCAATGATTGCTGCAGCCATGTCACAAAGAGCCAACACCTCAGGTGCATTGCATGCCTTGCATCACACAAGCATAATGATGTTACCCTGCGACCAAAGGCCGAGACAACCTGCTTCGTGCGTAAATTGTCTACACGCATGCCAAATGTACTGATCATCGTTGCCTTCACACATGCATGAATGTGCGCTTATCAATAATGTGTTTCAAGCGCCAGCAAATAGGCTCAACATAGGTGTACGCTAATCACGCAAAACAATTCGGACTGCTTGACAATCTGGGATTTTTCTTCAAGGCTGTAGGCTCCAGCATTCCAGTGCACAACTTTACTGTGCATCATCGTCATGTTGAAGCCGAGCTTGCGGAGCTGATGCTGCATTCTTGGCAAGCGCTGACACCCAGCAACGATGGCAGAAGCTTCCGCTCAAGTCGCAGCAACTCAGCAGTCTTTGTACCCTCCCCCTCCCGACTTCTATCGTTTATACAGAGAAGATGCAGAGGGATCTGCTGAAAGGCCATTGCCACCTGGTCCTCCTGCGCCAGTCGAGCAAGATTACCAGATGTTTGGCGAGATGCACACGGTCTGGGGTGACGCTGATTGACTGAGTCTGCGCACGTCAGGCGCATGTCACACCTGGTGAGTGCAGGTTGAGCCTGGCATGCCAGCACTTCAAACAGCACCGCTGTTTGACAGATCAGCCAATGGAGGCATCGGTAAGATGCACAGCATGTCAAGTGTGTTTTTGCAGGCTTGCATGCATGCATGTAAATCTAACTTTTACTGCTTTTCTGTGCTATTGATTGCGACCAGATCAACTTGACACCAAGCGAGTGCTCTCCGTGTACTCAGACATAAAAGAAGAACTGTTGCGGATGAATCAAGAGCTGCTGATCAGCTTTCAAGAGTTGCTGACAGTGCTTGTCAACCAGCCAGGCGGTGCTCCACAGCTAGTCACGGACATTAGCTCCCTTCTGCGGCAGATGCAGTATCTACTGAACCTACTTAGACCACACCAGGCATGATACCATCCTGATGCTGCGCTGCATTTGTTTATCATGTGTAGCCTGTGATCAAGGTGAGCCTGTATCCTTTTGCTGCAGGCTTATGCAACGCTTGCACACAGTCTGCAGACAGGGATACAGCAGCGGGTAGAAGCGGTAGCCCATCTAAAGCAGCAGGCAACAAATGCACAGCAAACAATGCAAGCATGTGCTGTGAAATCCAGACAGGCCAATGGCCTGAGCAGCTGAAAAAAAGCCCATCAGTATCACCTCAGAAAGGGAAACTGTTTGAGCATCAGTATTGTTGTCAGTGACTTTGCAAGGCTGAGCAACCTGACAACTGTGAGATCTTACGAAGGTGGCATTGCCAGTGCCTACACACACAGTGGCGTGCTGACTGATGTGCCATCATGCTGATCTGGTCACCTGCTGCGCTGCCTTTCAGTGACATGAAGCGCAGATGCTATCCCTTCACATGGTCATGATGATTGTGTCTGCTGCACAGCATAATGAGGACATCTTCATTTTCATGGGTTTCAACTGATGCACTGGCGTCGGCATAACTGTGTTGAGTTATGCTAGCAGCTGCAAGCTCAGCTGCACATTGTCACGTGCCTCACAACTAAAGCAGCTCCGGCACCACGTATGCATGCACAGCTGCAGTGTTTGTGTCCCATTTTCAGCGCAGCATACGCCTAGTGGGGTCTCAACTAAGTGACAAGATCGCTTGTTGCCTGCATGCATCAGCATGCCATAAGTTTAGGCACCGGTTCCTTCAGGATCGCTAGGCTCGCAGCCTTGCAACCGGCTAAGAGGACGAGCTATTCGTGCTCCGTGCAGTGTATGGCTCAGCGTCAGGGGTAAGCTGCACAAGAGTAATGGCTGTGATGCGCCAGCTGCTTGAGATGAGCCGTACCATTCCGTAGGGATCTGTCAGGCAAAACGTACCTGATAACCGGCAGCACCGACGGCATCGGGCTTCATACCGCCCGAAGGCTCGCTGCCGCTGGAGCGGACGTCATTGTTCATGGACGGTAATGATTATCTTTTGCGAGCATGTCATATGTTGTTCAGTGGATTGACGGTGTTCTCTGCTGGGTTTGGCAGATCAGCAGACAAAATCAAGAAAGTGCAACAAGAGTTGGCTCGGCAGGGAAGCCAGATATCCTCATACACGTGTGACCTTGCATCCTTGTCTCAAATCAGACAGTTCGCTGAAGCAGTCAAAGCTGATCACAAATCTATTGATGTCCTCATCAACAATGCTGGAGTCTTTGAAACCCGCAAATCCCTTTCAGAGGATGGCTTTGAGCTCACTTGGGCTGTTAATGTTTTGGCACCATTTCTGCTGACAGCACTTCTGAAAGACATTGTCACAGAGCGCATCGTCAATGTCTCCTCTATCTCAGCTGGTAGCAGAATCGATTTTGACAATCTACAGCAGGTGAAACACTTTCCAGCAAAAGAATTTGCCCCTGCAGCAGCTTATTTCAAATTGTCAGCAAATGTGTGCTACACAAAGTGCAGCATGCCAATTTGTTGCTGTGTCGTGGCAAGAAAATGGGTCCAGCAAAGTCCATATCATAGGGCTTCTTTTGAAGGCTTTGCTATGTTTTGACAGGAGAAAGGATTCAGCAGCCATGACAGCTATTCTTTGTCCAAGCTTGCCAGCCCGATGTTCACGTTTGAGCTTGCAGAACTGATGAAGCCTAAAGGCATTGTTGTGAACTGCTTAGACCCTGGAACTGTCAACACCAAGATGTTGCTAGCAGGTCAGTGTCTATTGTCTCTGCAGCATCATCTGTACAGACTGCATGCAGAAGTGTGAATGATCTCTCAAATGCTCTTGAGTGTATACTCTTCAAACAAGCAGCAGAGTTTCGTGATGAACCAAGGCTCATATGAGTCTGTGAACATGCCTGT
This sequence comes from Trebouxia sp. TZW2008, assembly GCA_002118135.1. Taxonomy (NCBI): domain Eukaryota; kingdom Viridiplantae; phylum Chlorophyta; class Trebouxiophyceae; order Trebouxiales; family Trebouxiaceae; genus Trebouxia; species Trebouxia sp. TZW2008. Next base: position 38,480 of record BDIU01000052.1, on the reverse strand, counting down.
GGTCTATTGTGACATGTTTGTGTATTACGCAGGATGGGGAGCGTGTGGCATTGAAGTTCAGGTATGAAAGCGCCAGCTTTGCAAAGACAGCTGGACCACTGATGCCATTGTGTCAGCGGCATGACGCAATACTGTGGCTGCTGAAACAGCAAGATATCAACTGACCCTGTGCAATCATTCTGTACAACAAAGTTTTCCAAAACATCTATTTGTGTGTTTGCTTGCTTTGCTTGCAGCCAGGCATACCGTGTGCGCAGCGTTGCGTATAGCATGTTGTGTATCAAGATTTACACGCATCAGTTTTGCAGGATGCCAATAATGAGTTCAAGCTGGCAACAGACCCAAGCTTGGCCAAGGTGACTGGCAAGTACTTTGTTGGCGGCAGGGAGTCAAGGGGTGCATCAACAGCCCAAGACCCAAAGACAAGGAGGAAACTGTGGCAGATCATGACAGAGCAGACTGGTGCTGTATACTGATTGGTGCTGCATACTGACTGTTGCTGTGGGGCTGTGTGCAACTAGGTTTACAGCTAGACATGTGCACAGGTGGTGATGGTACGCCCAATTGGCCACGTGTAGAGGTTGTGGAAGGAATCCCAGCAGCATTGAAATGCAAGCGTGCTGATGATGCCGCCAATTGAGTAACTTTGGTGTGTTCAACAGTGTGTGAGCCACAAGCAAGGACTTGCGCAGTGCACACCGCACAGACACAAGCTGGTATGGCAAGGGCTTGTCTAGCTCTGGGGTATGTACCTAGCAGGGCCTGCTGAGCTTGTCTGGCATGCGTCGTGAATGAGGTAGCTGTGCAGTATTGGGGCATTGAAGGCAAACCATGACTGCTCATTTATCGACTCAAGTGTACAGATTGGACAGAAGATTGTCTTTCATTGGCAATTGACCAGGACTGGACAGTGCTTCACATGATTCATTGGATATAACACAAGTTCAGTGCGATCAAGTTCAAGCTGTAAATCCAAGCCTGTTACTGTCCCAAATGTACTGTCTTTGGTTTTATCAAAATCGAAGAGTTTGAAACTTTCAGAAAAGCCAGAGAGCAAGTCAAATTGAGCAACGAGCAAGCTTATCATGCAGCAAAATATGCCTCTCATCTTGCTGTGCTGAAAGGTACAAAAGGCAGGGCCAAAAGTTTGCAAATACATCTATATAGCAAAGGCAAACTCCAGGCAAATCTATTCAAATCAAGGCAGAGAACATGCCTTCTCCAACCTTCAAATCACAGTGACCATTGAGTCTCAAACCTGCGAATTACAGACAAGCCCTAGTGACGCAAGCTGCTTTGCGTCGACTAAGGCAAAGCTTCCCAGTTGGCAGGGCAATCTTGTCAGTTGACACGGTCGCTGCGACTATGCCTAGAAGGCACAGCGTGTATGCTCTCATCCTCGTCACTGCTGCTGCTCTCATCCTTGACACCTTTCTGCATGGCCACACAGCCAAACATATGCCACATAGTCCAACCACCAGACGAACTCTGGTCTGATGCACTAGAATCCCGCTTCAGCTTCCGGAAGCTTCTGCCCAACAACCCATCTGACTTGGGCTTAGTCAAATGCAGAGCATCAGTCACCCCACGCGCCTCTTGAACTGCGTCATTCGCCTTGTTGTACACCGCACCGTACGCACCGTAAGCGCTGGGTCCCCCAACCTGCGCAAGCTCTTCTTCTGCCTCAGTGGGTGACACATTCTCCAAACCCCTGCTCTGTGATTGCTGTCCCTTGATGCCTGGGCTGCCCTTGGTGCTGGTGTCACCAGCAATGGAAGTGGTGGCTAAGCTGTTGAGGCGGCGCATGTTGCGCGGCTTGGGTAGTGGCATTGCTTCGAGGCCTCCAGGCATGTGTAAGAAGATACCAGCGTTGTAGCGGGCGACTAGGTGGTCTGCTACGTTTGGACGCAGCTTGAAGTGCCAGGGGCGGGAGCGAAGCTTGATCTTGCCGCCTCTGATGTGAATGGCGCCATTAACATGATGGTACCTGCACCAGCCACAGCTACGTAAACACTCACGGAGGGGAGGGGCAATGATAGGTACAACGTTCCCTGGCAGACACTAAGAGCAGCTTCTACAGCTAGTATAGCTGTCAATGCATGAGAGCGTGTACACAAAAGCAGGACAAAGGCAAGAGGGCTTCCACCGCGGGCAGGACGGGTACAGGGTCTCCCCTATGGACAGAATGCAGGGAGGTGCCCACCATTGGGTGGAAGGCGAACAATTCTGAAGCCAGCAAAGCTGCCGAAACACACAAGAAACCAATGATGATGCATCAGCATCTGCAACAATAGGACAAGGGTGAATGGGGGCTTACACAAAGGCAGGGGGGAGCACAGGTACAGGGTCCCCTCCATGGACAAGGCGCAGGGAGGTGCCCACCAGGGTGTGGAAGGCGCGCTTGAAGGCCTTGTTCCCCACTCTAGGGCTGCCAAAGGTGATGCACCTGATGTCAGCCTGAGGGTACTGCAGTGCTGCCCATGTGGCACCTGAATGTGACAAAGATGGTAAGTGTGCAGCTAGGGCTTTCATGACGTTCATCTTGCTTTGCGATGCTGATGCAAACAATCATGTCTTGAGGGTACTGCACTGCCGGTGTTGCACTTGGCAGCTGCTACACAAATGGTGTTGCAAGTGGTAAAGGCAGCGAATGGCAGATGCCGTCAAAGGCAGAAGTCTTTTGTGCATGCATTGGGACACACCATAATTTGATGGCAACAAAGCAAATCTCGGGATCAACTCAGGTCTCAGGATCAAATCAGCATAGCATTCGAAGCCATTCCAAGGCATTCAAGGATGGACAAACACCCTCTGTCCATCACTAGCTGGCACAAGATGACAGTCTGGGGACAGTGGGCAATCACTGGGGAGTCAAGATGTATGCAGGGATGTATGACACTGGCGTCGTGACCGTACCGAGTGTGGCCAGAGCCCCTCCTAGACTGTGACCGCAGCACAGCACCCTTGTAGGTGACCGCCCTCCAGACAGCTGCTCAATCACTGTGGCCATATTCTTCTCAGGCTCATCAGGCCGGCACACCCCGGCAAATTGCTGCAGGAAGCCTGCATTATGGAGCACAAGTCGGTCAGTGCAGCAAAATGGTGCTATCAACAGGCTGACAGCAGCCTGCATTGTATGATGACTTGCCAAAGAACACAGCAAAAACACCACAGCACAGCTCTCTGTCCTGAGCAGACCAGAAAGGTCAGCCCAGCTGTTGACAAGGCAGAAATCTGTTACAGCTTGATCTGTCAAGAGTGCTGCAGCATCAGAGAGAACTGCACTGACAACAGGGCAATGCAGTACCACACAACATGCCAAGGTCTACGCAAGCAGGTTGCAAGCAGTAACAAAAAGAGTATGCAGCGCCAGATTCAATTATACAGACTGATCAGCACAATTGATTGCAGCATACCTGAATGCGCTTGAGTGCCAGGGAACATGCCCTGAAGGTGGTCTATGCTCTGCCTTACAATCTTGACATCCTGCAGGCCGTCTTGAGCAGTCTGTGTGCCTCTGAAAGCCAGAATTGCAGTGCCCCCCTCTAGCCAACCAACATGCACCTGCAAGATTGCGCAACAAGTGAGAAGAGCATGTCACGGGCTAGGTTCACGCCTGGGCATGTCATGTAAGAATGCTTGAACCATTGGTACTTGCAGCAGTGCTTTTGACAGCTTGCCCTTGTAGCGTTCTTCCTGCCTGAAATAGACCAACGCAAAGCTATGCCAGACTAATAATGAAAGGGTACAGCTTGAGCATATCCTCTAGAAGAGGTGAGATGCTGCTGTTTGTCAACTTGAAATTTTGCAGTCGTTTCTCCAGAGTGTCAGCCTCATAGCAGCCCATTTCACACTTTCATCAAACACACTTAATGCTTTGACTACTGCGACATGCAATACAGCTGCGACATGTCAACAAGCGTCATGTAGAGCAACAATGGGCGAAGCTAGGTAGGGCCATCGTTCATACATGCATGAAGCTGGGAAGCGCTCAACAACAATGAATGATCATGAAATGGCATGGAGAGCAAGCAGGCGCCGAATGAAGCCTACATGAGTGTTGGTGTGGAACTCATCAATGATCAGCTTGGTTTTCTCAATGCCAGTCCTTTCCCTGAAGGCTGCCTCATTGCGGTAAGCAGCTGCTGCCACCACCACTGCTTGACTGATCTTGCCAGTAATCAGCACCTGCATTGCAGCAAGTGTGATCAGGCGGGAGACATACACACAAGGCGGTGGAAGCTGTCGTACGATTGATCATTGATGCCATGCATAATGGTAGGGCTACATCAGCTCTTGTCCTGCTTCATCCATATATGAATGATGGCGCTACCTAGCTTTGCTCATTGTTCCTTTAAATGACTCTGTATGCAATCGGTAGGCTGCTTGCATGGGGTACCCAAGCTGTCAGGGACTATACTGAACGCTATGTTGCCAAGCACAGAACACAGTCTGACCATACAGCTGATCTTGACTGGCCACTTGAGCATGTGAAGTCAGGAGCATCTGTACCTTGTCCAAGCTGTCCATCTGTTGGTTCATGTCAATGCCCATGTTCATGTTCTCCTGGTCCACCATGCTGAAGGCTCTCTTCAGCCAAGGGCGACCGCCACCTTCCTCCCCAATCATGATGGCTCCTGGGTTTGGAGCCATGCCTTGCACGTCTGCCTGCATTGCGCTGGCCTGCTGCCCACTCTTGGACATGGACACCCTGTTTCCGACCGCACTAGGTGGTGTCACGGTGTTGCCGTGATGTGCCGGCAGCTGCTCTTGGTTGCTAGCGGCGGCTTGCGCGCCGTCGTTTGCCGCCAAAGCGCTCTGTGCGGCGGTAGGAACGTCGGCCACAGAAGCGGTGGCGTTCGAGGCGACGGTGACCTGCTGCTGTTGCTCAGGCTGCTGAAATGAAGCTGGCTGTCTATGGCTGCTGCTGACCTCAGCTGCGTCGCTGTCCCAATCTATGTTTGTGCCTTGACTCTGCTGGCTGCTGTATCTGGGACTGATGCTCTCAGCCGCAGTCTGTGCGCCTTGCTGGCTTGTAGACAAGGAGCTTTGACTCAGCGGAGCCTGTCTGGCAGTCTGCTCAAGGGTCTCCACCCTGATGGACTGCTTATTGTCGGCCTGCATATCCTCCTCAAGAAGCGACATCAGCACGCCATGGTTTGGGTCTTGCTCCCTGTTGGGAAACCAGGAACCAGAGCTGACAGCGTTCAGGTTGGCGTTGAGGCCCAACTCTGGAGCTGCTGGTCTGCTGCTGTTGCGAGGTGAAAGCGCTGTTGGCTTAGCAGTGCTTTGCCTTGCTTCTGGCTGGTCATCACTTTCCAGATCAGCCTTTATGGCTGACAACAGCGCCTGCCTGCTGTGATCTGCGTCCTTGCTGATGGTCTGCAGAGCCAAGTTGGCGTCATTGATGGCGTTGGAATGCTTGACAGTATCTGCACTCACTGCCTCTGCATCTCCTGCATGCCAGAAAAGCAAAGTTCAACTGTTGCACAAAACTAACAAGGAGCGGCATGAGGAGAAAAGCAGCATTGTTGATGATGTGTGCAAAGCACTGATTGCGCTATTGTCGACTCATGTCTGCAAGTTCACATCATACTGCATGTCAATCAACAAAAGCTGAAGCAACAATGCCTGACTGCATTTCAGAGGGAGGAGCAGTGTGAATCTGCGGATTTCTGCACTGCTAGGCCAGCACAAGGCTCAACTTGGCAGCACAAGATGATGCGACATTGTCTGTCTGTTGGCATCACGGCCGTACTGTGATGGCACATGGTCTACAGCTAATGTGTCGATTGCCGGTATGCTTAGGTATCGTCCTCATTCATTCTGTACATGCTTGCTACTGAGGTTCACAAGTCCTGCTGATTGCAAACAGAAGCAGTGCTTGGCTGCATGCTGCATTGGCAGCTGCAGAGTATGCCTGTATGAAGGGTGTCAGCCATCATGCTGCTAGCAGTGAGTTGACATTGTCGGCATGAAACCCTGTTGCATGCCTAAGCCAGTACAGTAAACTCTCTTTGTAAGGACACTTGATGTAAGGACAATTTCAATGTAAGGCTAACGCCATGGGTACCCAATCATTGCATTCCGACTGCAATAGTCCCTCTGAGTAAGGACAATTCAATGTACGCACAAGTTTCTGGGTGACCAAAGAGTCATTACAAAGAGAGTTTACTGTAAAATACAATCCTTGAGTACCTGAGCTGCCTTTGACTCCCATTTCTGGCTCTGTAAGGGGAGGCCCTAGCATAGCGCGTTCCAAGAGGGCTCTGCCACACCGCCGCCCTCGCTCCTTCTCTTCTTCAGTGAACTCAGCAGTGTAAGGAGCTGTGTAGCCATGGTCAGAGGGCACCTCGGGCCTGCCCTTCTGGACAGGGCTCTTGAAGTCAAATGGCCCTTCACGAGGCTGGTTCTCAGCTGACGTGTCCTTGTCATGTGTTGGCGCCTGCATGTAGCATGCTTCAAGTGAACAATGATGAACATTACATAGCAATGCATTGAACGCATGTGACTGATCAAGGCAGTATTGACAAAGGGAAGATGTGGTGCCTGCATTTGGAAATGCTAAAACTGACAGCATCCTTGTCAGCTTTTGACAGAGAGACAAGCCGACAGATTGATTTTGCAAACAAGTCATCTCATTTGCAGTTGTTTTGAGTGGGACCATTGACTTAAGTGATGACTCACCTCAGTATCGCCTTCCTTGGGCTTAGGTGTCACACCTGCCAGCTGCAGGTAGCACTTGGCAAACTTGGCGTACAGGTTGCCTCCGGCCGCTCGGTCACGCTCAAAGTGTGCCAGGCAGATGGCATGCATGGCCTGCAAAGGGCAATATTAAGCTTGACAAATTTGACAGGTTGATAAAATCATGCTCAAATGATGCTAGGCAGATGGCATCCATGGCCTGCAAATGGCAACAGCAAATCAAACAGTGCACACAAAGTGCATGTCACAAAGACAAGCCATAAACCCTAGCATTAGACTCAGCTTTGTCATGCAAATGCTGCAATCTGTATGCACTGATATTGCAGATTTTGAAAGTCATGAGCAAGACAACGGGACATAGTGCGTTCAAGATTTAATAGCCCACACCAAAAGTGTGTGCTCAGAATGCAAGTTAAGCATGAGTGCTGCATCAAACAATGCAATCATCCACTGATGTATCTGCTTCAGGCCAAGGTTTAGGATAGCACAGGATCGAAGTGGTCGGAGACAGTTGATTGCTCCACCTAGTACATACCTAGCTGAGCCTGCTGAGCCTGTCTAGCATGCAATCAGAATGAGTGATGTTCCCAAGATCATCACCTCAGCATAGCGCATCAAGCTGTGATCATCAGGGTCTTTGTCAAAACCAGTTGGCTGCTTGCCAGGCTTCAGCTGTTCATCATCAATGTAGATCTCCCCATGAACGTGCACGAACCCATTGTTGAGATTAGGAATCAGCTTACGCTGTTTGTATGTGGGTATAGGATCTCGTCTGTAGACTACCCTATAGCTGAGCCCCACGAGCCATCTGCAGTCAAGCCATGCATTGAGTCACAGTGCTCACGAATGGAACTCTGCACAGACTTGTGTCATATGCACCTGGCTGTTCCTCAAGTACAAAGCAGCGTTGCTACTGTCACATTACGCACGAGACCCACAACAGAGTAGCATGATATCCACAGCACTTCTGGGCATCACTGAGGCTATTGCCATCATCATGACAGTAAGGTGCATGCAAGCAGAGATGCCAGAAGCTTGCTAGGTGCGCACAGAGGCACTGAAGAGCCATGTGAGACCCTCAGTCGTGCAACTGCATACCCAATATACTGCACAAAGTATGCAGCAAGAGCTATGAGCGAAGCGACATACCTGAATGACTCAGCAAAAGCAGCATTGCCGACCAGTTGGGAGCCGAAGGTGATGCAGCGCACATCTGCTGTAGGACATTGCAAAGCTGAGAAGACTGCGGCTAAGCTGGCAACAGAACCCCCAACACAGTAACCCACGTTGGTGATGCGTCTGGGAGTGATGCCACCTGCACAAACAGGCCCTTTCATTCTGGATCGACTCGAGTCAATTTGAGTCAATATGTTGATTTGTGACAACAAATTTCTGTGCATGAACAATGGCTGCAGAGAGCAGATCTATGCATGGCCAGACAACGTTGAAAAGGACTTTGGCATCGAATGATGCTTAGTGCGGAGTGATCGTGACTTTTCAGGCACTATTAGTAAGACACAAGGTGATGTAACACCAGTCTGCAGACTTTGTGCGGGTGAACGAGGTTGCATTGAAGCAGTTAGCAAGATCATGATGGCTGATTGTCTGCACTTGCCTGTGATAGACTTCATGACCTGAGCTAAGCACTGATCTCCGTCTCTGAAGCTCTCAAAAATCTGACAAATGCCTGTGTGGACAGCTGCTTCTGGGGAAATCTTTCTGAGCCATTCTGGCGAGACCATGGCGTCATGTTGCTGTACAACTGGTACATAGTGCTTGGCTGCTTGCTGTCTAGCCATGTCGTCCATGGCATTGCAGTTGATATTCTGCAGACACAGCAATTCTCAGCAGTGGCAAGAGGTCAAAGCTCAAACAGCCTTGAGATCACAGCCGCCGTCCGCTACTGACAGCGTCATAAGTGCGCTCAACGTGCCAAAACCAGACGAACTTGCCTTGTACGCCAACAGCAACAGCCGTGCTTCTTCGAACCACCCGACATGAAGCTCAGCTCCGTACAGACCTGCAGAATGGAAGTGAAGTAACCAACGTGCCAATATGAACAAGACCAATCTTGACAAGTGAAAAGGCAGATTCTGACCTTCTAAAACGACAGTCCGACTTCCGAAAGCTCGCCGCTGTGCATTTGCAAGTCGCGTGAAGATAAGTGCCTCCTTCAGCTTCCCTAACACAGGACTGGTCAGGTCTTGCAGATGACCAAGACTCTCCTCCTCTTGTGCAGTCGCGAGCATTTGAAGCAGCGGCATTGTTGCTTTGATCGACAAAAACGGCGAGTCTCGAAACACGTTTGTGATCACGGCAGCCGCTGTCTTCCCCGGACTCAGACTATTCCAAGACAGATGCCAGACGTAAGCCTTGATTGCGGACAAGTTCTCTTCAGCGCAAGTGCTTGCTCCGAAAGTTCCGTGACTAAAGATTGAAAAGCTGAGCTAATGGCTTACATCAATGGCCTCGTCAACGATCGCAAAGCATCTTTTTCAGTACCGCCTCTGGTCCAGATTCCTGAGCTGAGCAAGGGGCGGCAGCCACTTCCCACCGCTGTTGGCAGTGAAACTTGCAGCTGAATTTGCACGGTGCAAGCCCTTTCCAGGCAGGCTGTTGCATCGGCAGCAATGTTCAAGCCCAGTGTCTCCGAACAAGCGAAAGCCGTCTGATGTCAAAGATCTTCCTTTCTTATCAGCTGCATGCAATTTGCTTCAGGTGTCAGCGAGCATGTGTTATCGAGCTATGCAGCTCACTCACAATGCCTTCTCATGTGCATTCGACGGATGCAGTCAAGGCTAAACCGTAGAAAGAGTCATGTCACACTCGGCTATAAGGCGACTGGCTGCTGACCATGATGGCAGGTCATTTGACAAACCAAATTGTACCTTACAAATCTGACTAAAAATTATACCTGGACGTCAAGCAAAGCAGTGATATGGTCTGGCTCTGCTAGATCAAATCAAAGGCCGAGTCCTGCTCAACATGAGCTAATTGATGGTCGGCATGCTTTATGGCATGGAGACAGTCAGCAGTAGGCAAAAGCATGGGCTGTAAGTTTCAGCATGCGCCAAACAGCAACGTAGTCCCCTAAAGTGATGACACTAGAGTCTTGGCGTCTGCTCCAGTTGCTGCATGCTGGAGTTGGCCAATGCTTTTCAGGCACAGCCCTGACAGCGCTCTTGTAGAGCGAAAAGGAGCACTCACAACCCTGCAGCGCCAAACAAGCCAGCTCAGTTGCTGGAGATATGAGACAGTCGCTATTGGCGTATTCCACAACTTTCAAGGCCCATGCATGAATGAGACAGGTGCATGCATTTCAACACATTCATGCAACAAGACGAGCAGGCATACCCAAAGCAGCCATGACAGGCATGGCGTTGAGTGACTGGCACAATTATTTCGTATCGTTATTCTTATTTTATTTATTATAAAGGTGGGCTAGGCAGGCTCAGCAGGCCCAACTAGGTACGTACAGAAGCAATCAACTGTCTCCAAACAATTCGATTATGTGCTAACCTAACCCAATGCCATCATGTATTGTGCAAACAGATGGGAGAAACACATCAATTGTTGTGTGGCTCACCTGAACAAGACAATGCTCCTGCTCGTCTTGTGGGGCAGGTTCCTGCTGTTGGGCTTTGTTCAGCTGCTGTGCTGCTAGTGAAGCATTGAAGAGGCTGAGCTGCGTGTGGTTTGAAATGACCAGCAGGGGGTGGTGGGTCAAGGCCGTACTGTCATATTGGATGAAGCGTGAAAGGGAGTGTATGAGGAGGGTCACTGATTACTCAAACACCTGCAAGATACCACAGACAGCTGAACTCCATATGGCATAAGCACTTACAGTGCTTTACTGTGTAAGACAATCTTCTGAAATGCAACAAAGTTGAGTACTGGGTGTGGTAGACAGAACAAATTGACAATCAAGCACAGCAATGGCACATCAAGACAAGTACATGCTTCCTGACGGCAACGGCTGAGTGGTGTGCAGTTTCAAAGTGTTGCTTGAAGCCATGTGCATCGGCTGCAGCGCAATGCAAATAGCATATGTTGCTCAGTTGTGCAATACCTTGCAATGGCAAGCTTCTCAGCGGGATCTTGGAAACCTGTGACGTATCAGCATCACCTCAGAAGCTGGGGTGAAGCCACTGCATGCTGGACGTGGCACTCAGGTAGCCAGAAGGGATCAGCAAGATGGGGGTCAGCCTCAACCCTGGGTGATTGGGTTTGGGAGGTGCGAGGGGGGTGATGGGGGCTGGGGTTTGGGGGTTGGAGGAGCTGGGCTGGACTGGGCACTGACGCTCTAGAATGTGAGAGGATCCCAGCTTTTGACCAGGCTAAAGCGTGGAAGGAGAGGTACACTACACTCACAGCCTAACTTCGGCAGCTGTCTATGTATCTGTAGCATATAGTGGGTTGCAATTGTATCAAAGCAGGCCACTTGGGGATGGTCCAGGCCCTTGCAAGTTGGCTTACAGGCCCAGGGGGGTTTTCCTGGGCTCTGTTAGGCGGATTGCAGGGCGCTGGGGTCCCTTCGAGGGCACTGCGAGATGGGCTGAAGGGCAGGCGATTAGTTCTGGTCTTTGTGCAGCATAAGTGAGCAGCTGCCTCTAAACCTGTCTGTGTATGTGTGGATGGATGTGGAACTCAAGCAGGCCTACTGGGGGGGTCTGACGGGTCCCGGGGCACTGCAAGATGGGTTGAAGAGGGAGGTGGGGGGGGGGGGGAGGGTGGTCGCGGNNGAGGGGGGGGGGGGGGGGGGGGGGGAAGGTGTGTCTCGGCGCTAGCCTATGAGGAGCATAACACCTGCCACTGCTTCGCCATTCTGTAGCATAAGCTGGGCTGCAGATTATATAAGGGCTGATGGCAAGCTTCTGCGCGATGCAGCTGGGAGGTCATCGTGATACTGTTGCCGATGGCGATGTTGCTAGATGGTGGAGTATCATAGCTACAATGCTGGTGTGACAGTGCTGAAACAGGACTACTTTGCAATTGGTTAGGTGAACAACAGTGGGCAGCATTTGCTGCTGCTGCTGCTGCTACTGCTGCTGCTGCATGACATTTGGAGCTGCTGAGGGGTGCTTGACTGGCTGAAGACCCTGTGGCAGCTGCTGCTGGTCTTCACTGTGTCACAGAATTGACATGCGCAGCGGGACTGATGCCCAACTTGCACCAGAAGACATTAGACAAAGCTAGATCAGGCAGGTGCCGAAGGTGAAGAAGAGAAAGACATGAAGCAGCTGAACAGGAAGGTGAAGAAGAGGAAGCAGGCAAGAAAGAAGGAGACTGAAGACAGACTGGAACAGTGACTAGGCGTGAGCCCAGTCACTGCAGTCTGGCAGCAGTGGTGATGGGCTGAGCAAGGCGGCTCTTCACAAAGGCTGCAGCCTCATCAGTGGCGGCCTTCATACCAGTTGACGCCTTGCTGACTTGCATGCTGCCAAGTCCAGCCTCAAAGGTCAGCAGCTGCTTGCTGCTCACCATTTCGCAAGAGTGCTCAGGACCAAAAAAGATGACGAATGACTGATTCGCTGGCAGACGGGTGATGCCTAACACCTTCTTCTGCTGCGCTGTTGGTGTCTGCACCTGTACAGTAAACATGCCAAACATCAATGAATGCAACTGAAATTACATTTCAACAGAACCTGAGAAGGTAGTGTTTGGGTGGCAGGAGGTGATGCCTTGCGCCTTGTTCTACTGTGCTGAAGGTCTTGAGCATCATGAATTGGAAGTTGTGCATCTCACATGTGAACGCCAGGTGTTGAAAGGTGACACTGCTGGGACTTGTTTACATGCTGGACGTCAATGCAAGATGTGCAGCTCAGCGTCAAATCTCAAGTATTTGGCTACCATGCTTTCTTGAAAACTGACACAGGAGGCTTTTTAGCACAATCTCAAGCATTGCATGACCACTGCACATGACTGCTACCATGGCACAGTTCCAAATTGTATTGCATACCTGAGCAGGCCAGTGGGAGTAGCCCACCATCTTAGCAAACACCACCCCATCACTCACAGCCTGAGCAAACTGCTCACTCTCCAACACAGGCTTGGCCCAGGCAGGGGCTGCTGCAGACTTGCGCCCCCTGCCCCTTGCAGCCCTTGCCCCACTGCCGGCCGCAGCTGGGGCTGCTGCCCTTGAGGCAGTGGTCGTCTGCTTCTGAGGGGCAGCTGGCCTCACACTGGCCTCTGCATAAACACGCATCAGGTTCGAAGCCTGCCATGCAACATGGTACAATCCTGGGACCCTGACCCTACAATGTACCCAATTCTTCTAACACAAGCCAAAGTTTAGCTTTCGATGCCACAGTGTTTATCTCACAAGATCTCTCAATATAGGTACGTTCATGCTGTAGGACAACACAATTGGGGGACAATCACTGCAATCTGACTGCAGTGTTGCCTCTGAGTAAGGACAGCTTTATATAAGAAGATCTTGCTGGGGACCAGAGCGGTTGTTAGCAGGAGAAAACACTGCTGCACACAAAAGCTGGTGAATGAGAGAGCCAGGGCCTCACCAGGCACAGCTGTGGCAGCAGGCGGGGGACGCTGCCTCTTGCTCTGAGGGGCTGCTGAGCTGTCATCAGCCACAGCTGTGGCAGCAGGCCTGGAGCGCTTTGGCCTTTGAAGGGCAGCTGGCCTCTCAGCAGCCACAGCTGTGGCAGCCGCCCTTGACCTTGTGTTCTTCTTCTCAGCAACAGCTGGCCTCTGACTGCCCACAGCTGTGGCAGCCGCCCTTGAGGCAGTGGCCTTCTTCCTTTTGGGGGCAGCTGGCCTCTTAGCTGGCCCTGCATCAACATCCATTGCATTTTGAAGCTTGCCATGCAGATTGTGATTACAGCCTAAATTTGTTGCCCAAAACATCATCTTTTGATGCTACAGTAATTTCTGCTTATAAGGACAGTCAACATGAGGACATTCTGACTGTGAGCACAGTAAGACTGTGCAATTGGGAACCAATGACTGTGTTCTGACTGCAATGATCTCTTTGATTGAGGAAACTTCATTAAAAGGATATCATTCTTATGACAATGCAATTGTCACACAGCAAAGTCAGTGTGACATTAGGAGCTCACCAGGCACAGCTGTGGCAGCAGCCTGGGAGCGTTTTTGCCTCTTCTTCTGAGGCGCAGCTGATGCATCACCCACAGTTGCTGCAGCAGCTGCCAGATGAGTGGCTGGCTCAGGCTCAGGCTCAGCTGTGCGCTTCCTGGAGCGCGTCCTTTCACAGATTGCTTCAACAAACTGTGTCTGGGCCGGTGGTTGCTGCTCACAGTCTGCCTGATGTGCCTCTAGCATGACTGCATCAGCCATTGCAGGTGCAGCGGGTGCCTCAGGAGCTGCAGCTGGCTGTGCTGCTTGCTCAGTGTTCGCCACAGCTGCACTAGTCATCTCAACATCATTCAAGGTAGGTCCAGCTTGGATTTGTGCCGCCGCAGCAGGTGATTTTGGGGATGGAGCTGACTGTGCTGCTTGTTCAATGCCTTTTACAGCTGCATCAGCCATGCCAATGTCAGATGGCACTTGTGACACTGCATCTGGCTGCGGCACCGGCTCAAAGTCTGGCAAAGCAGGTTCACGCATGTCACTGTCAATGTGGGGCTCTGGCGCTGCTGCAGAAGCCTTGGCTGCTGCATCTGGCTGTGCTGCCTGCTCAGCATCTGGCACAGGAGAGTCAGACATGTCAACATCAGCTTGGGGGTCTAGCACTGCTAGAGACGCTTGAGTAGCTGCATCTGGCTGTGCTGCCTTCTCAAGATATGTAACAGCAGGTTCAGCAAAGACTACAGTGGCTTTGGTGTGTGGCGCTGCAGTGGGCATGTCAAGGGATGCAGGCACATTGGCAGCTGCAGCCTCAGCTGCATCTTGAACCTGAGATGAAGGGCTAAGCTCCATCATACGGTGAACCCCATACTGAGGTGATGGTGGCTGACTTGCCATGGTGAGTGATGGTTCTGAATCGGCTGCAGGCCTGGCCTTTGCCTGAGCAAGGGTTGCTGCCTCTGCCTGGTCCTGGCGTGGCGCAACACGCTGAAACCTGTTTGGCGGGGCCAAAGGCTGCAGCTGAGCTGTCACAGGCTGAGCGCTGGTCCCTGTCATAGGCTGAATTGCATGAGGTGCAATTCCCTGGGCCATGTGTGCAGGCACCCCCTGAGCTTGCAATGCTGCAGCAGCTTGAGCCTGGCTGACTGCAACATCTGGGTGCTGCATCTGAACATCTTCAGTGTCACTCTCCTCCTCATCTGATGGTGCCCCAAAGTCAAACCCAACATCATCCTCAATTGCAGCAGCACCAGCAGCAGCAGCAAGCTGGATCACATCTAGGCTGCCACTGTTCAACCGGCTTGCCAAGGATGACATTGTGAGGCGCTGTCCCTGCTGTGTCTGCAATGCCTCTCGGCCTCCTTTCTTAAAGCGAAGAGGTTTGTTGATAGCCTCTGACAGTTCTGCTGGCTGCAAGGGGGCGCTCACTTCGCATCCTGCCCTTGCACTCTGGGGGCTGCTATCAAGCAATCCAGACACATCAAAGTCCTCCCACATGGCTGCGTTAGCCATATCACTTTGGCCAGGACCGAAGGACTGCTGTGCAAACTCAGGAAAAGCCTCAGCTGCATCAAATGCACTGCCTTCATCCCAAGAAGCTAGCAATGAGGCTAGCTCTCTGTGAAAGGATTCAGAGGGGTAATGCGCCAATTCCTGACTGTTTTGCTGGTCATCTGCAGTCAGGACGTGTCTTAGCTTTTGCAGGCAAGTAGACAATGCTTTGCACGCACAGGCAAAGCTTCGTACCTGACATATTACGCAGCTGCGTCCCTGCGACAGCCTGCTCTACCTCGGTAACATGGTTCCTTTCACCCGGTGTGGGTATGAAGGTCATGTCAGGCAGGCCATACTGCCCTGCAGAGCAGACCTGTTCGTGTCACCCATTCGCAGGATATGCGGAGCAATGAATGCGGCACAGACCGCGCACCGCTACTTCAACATTGGTTGCATTTGCAGCAAGCTTACCATACTTGCCGGACATGCCGGACTTTGTCTCTCGCAGAGCCTGAGAATAAGGGTGTGTCGCGTGAAGCGGCAGACCGGGCGCCATGCTGAAGACAATGCTAGTCACAACAGCTGAACCAACGAATGCTTCAGCTGCGTGGCATCTGGCGGTTTGTGCTGTAGCGGTTATGCTTCCGGGCTTTGACACTGCTTGACTGTCAAGTTGACACTGTCCAGATTTAGAATCTGGAAGGGCGTAACTGCCTGCCTGCCTGCCTGCCTTCCTGCCTGCATGATGCATCAATTTCAAAACTGTTTGAGTCAGTCCTGAGGAGCTCAGACTGGCTGTGCTGATCGCAGACAACAGGCAGTGCTATGAGCACATTGCAGTTGACTAAGCCCAGTCTGACTGTGCCGGTTTGTCCAAGAAGTCTCGCTATATATATGCAGTCACAATGACTGCCATGCGGCAGTGGCGTGTTGTGATGCACACGTCTTATTGCGTCCATGCAGCTCAACAGCTCAGGATTCAACAGCTCATGCTTGCAAAGCTAGGTCGCTCTGCATCGTCCAGTACTGCATCATCAGTGATAAATGTAAAGCAGACACTGCTGTCAACTGTGCTATACAATAATCACGCAGCAATCATTATGTCTATGTAGGCTGTGAATGACTTGATGGAAGTCCACAGAGAGCACTGCAAGGCAAAGACATGCTCAACATGCAGCAGCGTCGTGTGCAAAATGATCCTGTTTTCATGAAATGCGACCTACAAGCCCATCATGATCTGTGATGTGTCAGGGTCAAGTTGCTGGTAGCCATCTGACTTCCTCAGCAGCTTGTGCCTTTTTCTGACGAAGTAGACGCAGTGCGCCCTCAGCTGACTTGCTTGGTGGTGATCTGCCACACTCAGCATGCTGCAGCAGTTGTCCATGTTCAGCATGCCCAATCAAGCCGTTTCCACCGTGCACACCAGGTGACGCACATCATACATGCATGCCATGAGCAACAGCTGAAGCGCTGAGTTCATGTCTGCCTGCCTGCCTGCCCCACTTGACCTCCCATGTGTAGCAGTACTCCAAGAACAGCAGTGCTGCAGCATGCTATAGCTCTAGTCGAGTGGGCGGGCCAAGTTGATGTCGCAGGCGCTTTGTGTCGGCATGTACATTGTCAGTCACTGGCACAGTAAGAGCGACAAGGCAGCAGTGGTCGTGCTCTGCGCTGTCTGCCAATGAGAAAACTCAAGCAGCGGGGCTGTTGCTGTGTGGAAGGGCAGCCCTGCACATATGAAGCACCTGGCAGCATCAAGCTATTGATACATGCTGCACTCCAAGAAAGGGCTCTTCTGACATTTACCAATACAATTGTGCAGCGTGTTGACCAGAGGTTCAAATCTTTGCCTGCTTCTGTCCTATGATGTTGAGTGGCAGACGGACAGGCAGTCTTGTGAAAAATGGCCGAATAAGCAGTCTGTTTGCCGCAAGCATTGTACTCTCACCATACAGATAAAATAAGGCGCGTAGCCACTGTCACAGTGATGTGGCGTAAAAGGCTGTTTGGCTGCACGCACAAATGTGCTGACGACCTTGAGTGCACAGACTCACACTGGCCGTGTGAGCTTGCTCTTGCAGAGCTCTCTAGACATTGCAGAAGCTCAGGCAGACACTGCTGTAGGTGAGGCAATCAAGAGGGCTGTCAATGACGCAACATCCGTCATGGTCTGCAAAGCATGGTCTGCATCCACGTGCAGCTGCACAGTGCGTGCAATACTCCCGCTCGTGAGCTGCCTCCAAGTCTGTTGGAACATGTGATGCCTGACTGCAGGTCAAGGTCAAGTTAACCGAAGTCATCTGCACTGTCAGCAGATTTGCATTTTGTGATGCAAAAAGGTAGCGCACTCTCAGCTGTTTGACTTACTGATGGGCTGGCGCACATGATTTACTGCGGCAATTGTTCATGCGAAGCATGCTCAGCACAGCCATATTCACACAGCACACAATGACAGCAGAGCAATGGCACTACTTCATACCGAGCTGTAGTACGCCACTGCACTGGCCATCGTTGCTTTGAGCCTGATGCAGCAAATCTTGCAGATGAGAATGAAGCATTCAAGCATGTTTCTGGATTGCATGCTGTAGTAACATGTAGCTGCTGTAGTACACTCTTCTGCTTCTGTGAGATTTGATGTCTTGCTGGCTGCATTTCAGCTCACACGCACTCTGTGAGATTGATGCGCACAGGATGACACTGAGCTTGACAGCCCACTTGACGTGCTTTCTGGGGTGCAGGTTGAACAGAGTGACACCTTGTCCGATTGTAAGGCATAAATTCTGTCATGCCGTATCGAAGTTCAGTTTGTGAGTGCTGACTGCTGATGGTCGCATGTGTGCAAGTGATTTGAACAGTCAGTAAGTTGGTTGAAGCAAAGTAGTGAAACATTCTGCTGTGCTGGAGCAAGATCCTGTTCAGTTCAGGGCAAAATGTCATTTCTATATGTGCATGCTGAACTGTGGCTAGTTGATGATGATGGGCATGGTTCGTGGCCAAGCCTTGGGAACAATCTTTGTTGTGCGAATGATGAATGATGAGGTATCGCTACAGCACATTTGCCATTTGAGAGTAAAGTAGAGTTTCAGCACTTGCTCCTTAACTGCATGCTGGACCACTTGGCCGATGGTGTTCAGGCACCGCCTTGATAGCGCTCTAAGACTTGCAGAGCAGAAAAGGAGCACACACAACCCTGCAGTGCCAAGCAAGTTGGGTCAGGTGCTGGACCTATGCAGCAGACACTAGCCTGCCTGACCTTGCAAGTCGCTGTTGCATTCACGAGACTAGTGCGTATACACTGCAGAGTCGTATGACAAAAGTGAGCAGAAATGAAACACAGCTGCAACTGGTACAGTCTGCATGCTGCATGACCAATGCACTCGCATGCGTTCAAGCAAAACAGATCGCATGTGCTGTGTGTTCTACCTGAACAAGCTGGGGCTCCAGCAGGTCATGAGAGGAGCAAACCCCTGCCGTTGCTGTGCTGCTGATATGCTTGCTGTGCTGATGAGCAAGTTTGGATGTACTGCATGATATTTGTGCTCTGCCGCTCGAAGAGAAGAGGTGACTGGATGAAGGCGGTCATGTCGGAGGGAATGAAGAGGGGAAGCAAAAGTGTGTGGAGGATCATTGATGACTCAAACACCTGAAAAGTAACACAGCCAGCTCAGCCCCTTACATCAAAGACACTTGCAGTGCTTTGCTTAGCACAGTGATCTTCTGATCAATGTCAGATACTGATTGTAATGGTCAGAATACAATTTTGATAGGGCATAGCAAAGGCACAGCAAGTTGAAGTTGTGCTTGTCCATGACCAAGGGTGGGTACTGTGCAGCTATGAAGTCTTGCTTGTATTGATGTGCATGTGCCAAAATGCTACATAAACAAGCATGAATAGTACAATTGCTCAGTACCTGGCAATGGTCAGCTTCCCAGCAGGAGCCTAAATGCCTGTGATGCATCAGCATCACCCCTGAAGCTGGCCTGTTGCCATTGCATGCTGGCAGTAGAACCCAGGTGATCAGAAGGGCTGAGTAAGGCAAAGGTCTGCCCTGACCCTGGGGGTGTCGGGTCAGGAAAGGG
This sequence comes from Trebouxia sp. TZW2008, assembly GCA_002118135.1. Classification (NCBI taxonomy): domain Eukaryota; kingdom Viridiplantae; phylum Chlorophyta; class Trebouxiophyceae; order Trebouxiales; family Trebouxiaceae; genus Trebouxia; species Trebouxia sp. TZW2008. Next base: position 19,157 of record BDIU01000052.1, on the reverse strand, counting down.
GGCGGCGGGGGGGGGGGGGGGGCGGGGGGGGGGGGGGGGGGGGGGGGGGGGGGGGGGGGGGGGGGGGGGGGGGGGGGGGGGGGGGGCGGCGGGTGAACCTCAGGTAATGTAGCGCCTGGCAGGGCCCCCAGTAGGGGTGGACAGGGGCTGTGCTGAAGGACTCTTGGGTATGAGATGGACTTGGAGTTTGATCAGGCTAAAGGGCGGAAGAGGAGGCATGCTACACTCAGATCTCAGCATCGGCAGCTACCAGTGTATATGGATCATAAGATGGGCAGCTACCCATGCAGGCCACGTGGGGATGGTCCAGGCCACTGCATGTCGACTTACAGGCCCAGGGGGGTTTTCCTGGGCTCTGTTAAGTGGGTTGCAGGGCGCTGGGGTCCCCTCCAGGGCACTGCCAGATGGGCTGAAGGGCAGGCCGTCAGCTCTGGCCTGTGCGGAGAACATGTGAGCAGCTCCCTCGAAATCTGTCTGTGTATGTGTGGGTGGATATGAAAGTCCAAGCAGGCCTACTGGGGGAGTCTGATGGGTCCCGGGACACTGCAAGACGGGTTGAGGGGGGGGGGGGGTGGTCTTGGCGCCAGCCTATGAGGAGCATGACAGCTGCCACTGCTTTGCTGTAGCATAAGCTGGGCTGCAGATTATATAAGGGCTGATGCTAACCTTCTGCGCAATGCAGCTGAGAGATCAACATGATCTTGCTGCTGGAGGCGATGTTTCGAGCTGCTTAAATAACTTAGCTACAATGCTGGTGCACTAGGGCTGGAAAATTGTTGTTTTGCAATCGATGATACTGTAGTGGGCAGCATTGCTGCTGCTGCTGCTGCTGCTGCTGCTGCTGCTGCTGCTGCTGCTGTGCGTCATTGTGACATCTGAAGCTGCAGCAAATTGCATAGCTGGGTAAAGACCCAGTGGCAGCTGCTGCTGGTTCTGACTGGTGACAGATATGGTATGTACAGAGGGACTGATACCCAACTTGCACCAGAAGACACAGACAAAGTGGGTGCAGAAAGTGAAGCAGAGGAAGGCAGTGAAGCAGGTGAAGAAGGTTAAGAGGTAAAACAAAAGCTGAAGAGGAAGAAGACAAGAAAGAAGAGGAGACTGAAGACAGACTGGGACAATGACTAGGCGTGAGCCCAGTCACTGCAGTCTGGCAGCAGTGGTGGTGGGGCGAGCAAGGCGGTTTCTGACAAAAGCCGCAGCCTCATCAGTGGCGGCCTTCAGGCCAGCTGACGCCTTGCTGGCCTGCATGCTGCCAAGTCCAGCCTCCAAGGACAGCAGCTGCTTGCTGCTCACCATTGCGCAAGAGTGCTCAGGACCAAAAAAGATGACGAATGACTGATTTGCTGGCAGAAGGGTGATGCCTAATACCTTCTTCTGCTGCGCTGTTGGTGTCTGCACCTGTACAGTAAACATGCCAAACATTAATGAACGCAACCGAAATTACATCTTCAAAGAACTTGACAAGGTAGTGGTAGGATGGCGGGAGGTGATGCCTTGCGCCTTGTTCTACTGTGCTGAAGGTCTCGAGCATCATGAATTGGAAGTTGTGCATCTCACATGTGAACGCCAGGTGTTGAAAGGTGACACTGCTGGGACTTGTTTACATGCTGGACGTCAATGCAAGATGTGCAGCTCAGCATCAAATCTCAAGTATTGGGCTACCATGCTTTCTTGAAAACTGACACAGGAGGCTTTTTAGCACAATCTCAAGCATTGCATGACCACTGCACATGACTGATACCATGGCACAGTGCCAAAGTGTATTGCATACCTGAGCAGGCCAGTGGTTGTATCCCGCCATCTTGGCAAACATCACCCCATCACTCACAGCCTGAGCAAACTGCTCACTCTCCAACACAGGCTTGGACCAGGCAGGGGCGGTTGCAGGCTTGCGGCCCTTGCCTCTTGCAGCCCTTGCCCCACTGTCAGCCGCAGCTGTGGCTGCCGCCCTTGAGGCGGTGGTCGTCTGCTTCTGAGGGGCAGCTGGCCTCTCATTGGCCCCTGCATAAGCACTCGTCAAATTTGAAGCCTGCCATGCAACATTGTACAATCCTGACCCTGCCCCTACAAATTATCTCATTCTCCTATCACAAGCCAAAGTTTAGCTTTTGATGCTACAGTGTTAATCTCATAAGATCTCTCAATACAGGTACGTTCATGCTGTAAGGACAACACAATTGGGGGACAATCACTGTGATCTGACTGCAGTGTTGCCTGTGAGTAAGAACAGCTTCATATAAGAACATGTTGCTGAGGACTAGAGCAGTCGGTAGCAGGAGAACACACTGCTGCACACAAGACTTGATGAATGATAAAGCCAGGGCCTCACCAGGCACAGCTGTGGCAGCAGGCTGGGAGCGCTGCCTCTTGCGCTGAAGGGCTGCTGAGCTGTCATCCGCCACAGCTGTGGCAGCAGGCCTAGAGCGCTCTGGCCTCTGAAGGGCAGCTGGCCTCTCAGCAGCCGCAGCTGTGGCAGCAGGCCTCGAGGCAGTGGTCTTCCTGCCAGGTACAGTTGACCTCTCACCGCCCACAGCTGTGGCAGCCGCCCTTGAAGCGGTAGCCTTCTTCCTTTTGGGGACAGCTGGCCTCTTAGCTGGGCCTGCGTCAAAATCCATTGCATTTTGAACCCTGCCATGCAGAATGTAATGCCACCGTACAGACTGTCACCCTCCAGTGCAAGATATTAGCTATTGATGCTACAGTAGAGACACTGAGAATATGGACATCTGTACTGTAGGGACAATACAATTGGGAATCTTCCATATGCAACTGCTGTATTCTGACTGCAAACATATTGCTGTGTAGGGACAACTTGATACATGAATGTTAATCTTGATGACAATGAAGTGGACGCAAAGCAAATTCACTGTGTAAAGCCAGGGTCTCACCAGGCACAGCTGTGGCAGCAGGCTCAATGCGCTTCTGCCTCTTCCTCTGAGGCGCAGCTAATGTACCACTATCCAGAACCGCTGCAGCAGCTACCTGGGGAATGGCTGACTCAGGGTTAGGCTCAGCTGTGCGCTTTCTAGAGCGCGTTCTCTCGCACACTGCCTCCACAAACTGTGGCAGGGCTGGTGGTGGCTGCTCAAAGTCTGCTGCAACAGCCTCCATCATGACTGCATCAGCCATGGGAGGTGGGGCAGGTGCCTCAGGAGCTGCAGCTGGCTGTGCTGCTTGCTCAGTGTTTGCCACAGCTGCATTGCTTGCGTCAGCATCATTGTTGATAGGTCCGGCTTGGATTTGTGGAGATGCAGCGGGTGCCTTTGGGGATGAAATTGGCTGTGCTGCTTGCTCAGCGTCTGCCACAGCTGCATCAGCCATGTCAATGTTGGCTGGCGCTTTTGACGCTGCAGCAGAGGCCTGGAAGGGTGCATTTGGTTGTGGTGCCTGCTCATTGTTGGCTGCAGCTGCATCAGCCATGTCAATGTCCATTTGAGCCTCTGGTAGTGCTGCAGAAGCTTTGGGGGTTGCCTCTGACTGTGCAATCTGCTCAGCGTCTTGCACAGCAGATTCGACCAAGACTGCGTTGGCATGGCTTTGTGGCTCGGCAGCGGGCATTGAAAGCGGTGCAGACACTGGATCAGCTGCAGCCTCAGCTGCAGATTGGGAAGAGCTAAGCTCAATAATGAGGTGAGAGGCATTCTGAGGTGATGGTGGCTGATTTGGCGCTGTCAATGATGACTTTGAACCAGCTGCAGGCCTGACCACTGCCTGAGCGTGGGTTGCTGTCTCTGAAAGGGCCTGGAGTGATGCAACATCTGGGTGCTGCATCTGCACACCTTCAGCATCACTCTCCTCCTCATCTGAAGGTGCCCCAAAGTCAAAGCCATCGTCATCACTGTTGCCACCCTGAGCAATTGCAGCACCACCAGCAGCAGCAGCAATCTCGTTTATATCCAGGCTGCCACTGTTCAGTTGGCTTGCCAAGGAGGACATTTGCAAGCGCTGTCCCTGCTGTGACTGCAGTGCCACTTGGTCTTCCTTCTTAAACAGAAGAGGCTTCTTGACAGCCTGTGCCTGTTCTGCCGGCTGCAAAGGTGCATTTGCCTGAAACTCCTGTGCTGCGTCCTGGTAAGTGCCATCAGCCAATTCAGATACATCCAGAGAGCCAGAGACTGCTGTGTTGTCTAGCAAATGCAGGTCTGGTGTGAGCAGTGAGTCTGCAAACTGAGCAGGGTTGCCAGCTGGACTGGATGCCCATGCTGCCTGACCAAAAGCTGGCAAGGCGGCAAAAGCTGCATGATTGGGACCATCAGCGTCAACGTCATGTGCAAACCCCCATCTATGTCTGCTTGGTGAACCTGCAGTTCCAGCTGATGTTAGCAGATGTCTTGTGATGTCTTTGCAGCTATTCAGAGCAAGAAAGGTGTCGAAACACAAGCGTGGCTGCGCACCTGATGAATTCTGGACATTGTCCGCAGTGCACTGATCCACGACGTCCCAAAAGCTGGCTCCACCCGGTATGTGTCCGCTCTGGTCGTCATCCTGCTCAGCAGGGCCTGCAGGACAGAGTTGCGCATTTGTCACGCAACGCACACTTGCTGCGACGCTGGTGTGTCACAAACGCACTGCAAAGCATTCAATCTGCCAAAAGAATCGTCAAAGCTAGCGCAAGCTCACCATACTTGTCCCACATGCCGAGAGCTGGACCTAGCTGAAAGTCGAAATGTGAGCCCTCAAGATTATCAAAAAGAGACGGAGCCATTCTGGAGACACTCGCGGTTACAGGACCGAGGACAACTGGTGTGGGAGGAAGGATTTGCCGGTTATGCCTGTGAGTTTGACGCTGTCAGCATCAGAATCTGGACTTACAAGTTCGTGTGTGCGTGCGTAAGGCTGGTCACAGACCCCAGCTCAGATCCCACTGGGTTATGATCTGAGCCCTCCTCCGAGCTACACCATGTCGATCACACTCTTCAGCGCATTGAAGTCATGCGTCTCACATGGCTTATGCCGAAGCCGGAGCGGGCGTGGGATGCATCATAGCGCATACGGAGTTTGCAACAGCATGGCATTGTACAAAATTTAATGCCACTGCCCAGAGGTACAGCATAGTTGCCTTGGCCTTGCGTGGCAGACTTCAACGTATTACTGTGCTGCACAAGATAATGCATGTCTTTGGCATTGTAACAAGCTTCACCTAGTTGACAAGGTTGAACTGTTCTTGGTGCCTTGCATGGCTTCACAAATTCCAGAGCGTTACAGTACAGACAGCAAACTGCTGTAGCAGATTTGCGCAGGTCTGAGGGTCTGTAATAGGACTGACCGACACATAAACCACAGTGCCCGATGGCCTGGCATTTCTGCTTTTCGCCCCCACAATTCTGTCATCAAAAGGGCGACAGGATCAGAACACAGATAGTAGCTGTTGCAGCAGGTTTGTGCAGTTTTGAGGGGCCGCGATAGGAGTGACCATCAAGTAAACCACATTGCCGAGCGGCCTGGCATGGACGCCTTTGCCTCGCAACTCTACCTTGCAAAGCCGCTAACATGAAGGGTAGGGGCTTCACAACACGGACATCAGTTGCTGCAGAAGGTTTGTGCAGGTCTGAGGGGCTGTGACAGGAGTGACCATCAAGTAAACGACGTTGCCGAGCGGCCTGGCATAGATGCCTTCGGTCCGTAGATCCCTCACCACTTGCACAGCCTCTGTAGCGCCATAGCCTGAGACACCACTTGTCTTCAGCTCAGCAGCAAAAACTGTACCTGTATGACAAAAGCACACAGTCAGGTCTCAGATGACTTTATATCTTAAATGCACTCACCTTGTACTTATGCTAGACAGCAGTAACAGAGTCAATACCTTTCCCAAAATCAGGTCTCCGCACTGATGAAACCTTTGTTGCTGATTGAACTTACACGTGCTTGCAAGCTGCCAAGCCAAATGTAACAATACCGAACAGTAAGAGTTCGTAAGGGATAGATCTGCCAAGGCGTGACAGTACAACATCAGTGCATGAAAAGAAGACAGCAGTGCTCACAAGCAATATCATGTGTGCAGACCAAACTGAAGTAGCTAAAACGCTGCCATGCATGCAGTCCAGCATAGGCTGGGATGCTTTGCAGGTATCATCCTTCAGGGTGTGACAGTCAAGCGGTGCGAGACCTGCAGTATCGATCACAAAACTGCTTGCATACAATGGCTACAACAAAAGCATAAGCAAAACAGGGACATCAATGACAGCATCAAAAGCACTTCAAAACAGGCCACAGCAGCTTACCCAACGCAACAACCTTCTGTACTCTGTCATGCCTGCTGAGCTGCTCAACAATCTGCTCATCCCAGAGTTCCAGCAAGCTGGGCACCTCGGCCTCAGACTCAGCCTCGATCTTGGCCTGAGTCCCAGCTGCAGTCTCAGCTTGAGTCTGAGTCTCTGCCAAAGTCACAGCCTGAATCTGAGTCTGAGTCTGAGTCTGAGTCTGAGGAAAGTTTGGGTTGCAGGCTGGATCGGTGTACAGGTCCAATGCTGTGTTGGCAGCGCTGCAGCCAATGGCATGCGCCGTGTAGGAGTGACCATGCAGCAGAGCCTTGAGCTTGGAATCATGCTGGAAGGCATCAAAGATGCTGCTGGTTGCTAAGGTTGCTGAGAGGGGCAGCATGCCGCCTGCAGTCATGCAGAACAAGAGCTTTGCGTTGAAACACACGACAAAAATATTGTCTTAGTGCCGTGTTGGCAGCGCTGCAGCCAATGGCATGCGCTGTGTAGGAGTGACCGTGAAGAAGCGCCTTGAGCTTGGAATCATCCTGGAAGGCTTCAAAGATGATGTTGGTTGCTAAAGTCGCTGAGAGGGGCAGCATGCCGCCTGCAGTCATGCAAAAGCTCTTACAACAAGAGCTAAGTGTTGAAATACACCACAAGGAGCATTGCTCTGGTGCTGTGATGGCAGCATTGCAGCCAATGGCGTGAGCTGTGTAGGGTTGACAGTGCAACAGAGCCTTGAGCTTGGAGTCGTGCTGAAAGGCTTCAAAGATGCTGCTGGTTGCTAAAGTGGCAGAGAGGGGTAGCATGCCGCCTGCATTCATGCAGAAGCTCTTACAACAAGAGCTCAGTGTTGAAATACACTACAAAGAATACTGTTTGTAGTGCTGTGACGGTGGCATTGCAGCCAATGGCATGCGCTGTGTAGGAGTGGCCATGCAACGGAGCCTTTAGCTTGGAATCGTGCTGGAAGGCTTCAAAGATGCTGTTGGTTGCTAAACTTGCTGAGGGGCAGCATGCCGCCTGCAAGCATGATAACAGTTAGAATCAACACTACACAAAGGGTTTGAAACAACAGGAGATTCTCCGGTATGGCCAGGCATGTTGCAATGAGTACAGGTCAGGGATGTGTTCCACACTGACTTGCATGCGTTCAAGACAGCATGTGCTGCAGCCATCGGAATTGCTTTGGCAAATCATTGGCAGCTTAGCAATAGGGCCAGTATTGTTGCCTTACACCAGTTCATTAACACACATTGTATGGAGGTTGATGCTGAGCAATTGAGCTGCTGGCATGATGGACCAGAGATGCGACATGCACCTAAGAGCAGCTTGGCATAGCAAGATCATCACTAGTGGTTTGGCGTAACACGCTACGTCAGGCTTAATACATTTTGGCATAGTACTCTATGTCAGGCTTGATGCCTAGCATGTGGGCAGTACAAATCACATTGGCTGTGAGCACTTTGGCGTAGCATGCCACATTGATTCAGAGCACTACCTGTAAGCAGCTGGGCATAGCACGCGATCTCAGGTTTGGCATCAAGCATATAGCATGCTGACACAACTGTTGAATTGCAATGAGACTATCACCTATGAGCAGCTTAGCATAGCATGCTACATCCAGCCCAATCTAATCTGGCATAGCACGTCATGTCAGGCTTGTTAAGTAACATGTGGGCAGGATACACATCTGGCCGGCAAATTCTGTGAGCAGTAAGGCAAAGCATGCTATGTCAATTCACAGCACAACCTGTGAGCAGCTTGGCTTAGCACGCTATGTCAGCTTTGACACCAAGCATATAGGCTGCTGGAAACACCAATCCCAGCATCACATATGGGCAACTCGGTATAGCACGCTACTCCAGACCTACTGCTAAGCATGTGAGCGGCTGAAAACATCACTTCCAGCATGAGCCGTGAGCAGTTTCACATAGCATGCTGTGTCTAATGCCAGCATTACCTGTGAGCAGCTCGGCTTAGCACGCTAGGTCAGGATTGACACCAAGCATGTAGGCTGCTAACAGCGATAAACCCAGCTTTACCTGTGAGCAGTTTGGCATAGCATGCTAAGTCAGGCCTACTGCCAAGCATGTGAGCTGCTGAAAAACTCAATTCCAGCATGAGCCGTGAGCACTTGGATGTAGCACGCTGTGTCAAATTCCAGCATTACCTGTAAGCAGCTTTACGTAGCAGGCTATGCCAGGTTTGAAATCAAGCATATAGGCTGCTGACAGCAATTAACCCAGCTTTACCTGTGAGCATTTGGCATAGCATGCTATTCCAGACCTACTGCCAAGCATGTGAGCTGCTGAAAGATTCAGTTCCAGCATGAGCCGTGAGCAGTTTCACATAGCATGCTGTGTCTAATGCCAGCATTACCTGTGAGCAGCTTGGCATAGCACGCTATGTCAGGCTTGATACCAAGCATGTGGGCTGCTGAGAGTCGGCCCAGCCGCCAAATGCCGCTAAACACTTCGTCCAAGATGACAGGAATGTTGTTCTGTTGACAATGCCGGGCAAGAGCTTGCTGGAAGGCTGGGTCAACCATGACCATGCCACCTGCGCCCTGCAAAACAGTAAAGCACATGTCTTGAGGTGTCATCCACCTGTTAATGCTTTGACATGATAGAAACAGTTTGCGAAGGGTATGATGCCGATTCTGATAACCGCGTCCGAGATGACTGGAATGTTGTTCTGTTGACGGTGTTGGGCAAGAGCTTGCTGAAAGGCTGTGTCAATCACCAACACGCCACCCGCACCCTGCTTGATATTTAGCATGTTTTTTTCAAGATTCTTTATTAAGCTGCCATTTAAGATGAAACGCATGTCATTCTGTTGGCAATGCCGCGCAAGAGCTTGCTGGAAGGCTGGGTCAATCATGACCATGCCACCCGCGCCCTGCATTGAAGCAGCACATCTCTTGAACATCTGAATGACACGACTGGATTCCTTCTGTTGCAGCACACGAAACACATTTCCTGCAAGTTCCAGACAACACGCTGGGTGTATGACGCGTCAGCACAGGAATGACCGACTTGATGACGCCTTGCTGTTGCCACTGTTGCATTGATTTGTCAAACTGCTGTGCTGGCTACAAAGGCACACATAGGCAGGAGTTGGAACTGTTACTGCAATCAGAGGCCTTGCACCCCTATAAACAGCAGAAGCAGGCAATACCTGAATGACAGGCTTCATGATACAAGCAGCAATGCATCACCTCCTCTCTGTCTCACTCTGCTCTACCATCCTGTGCTATTGCATACATTAAGCAAGACAACGCATGATGCCATTGCCATAGCAGACCTTATTCTTTGACGGCAACAGCAGGGATGGCTTGTCACACTGTAGTGCTGCATGCATCGAGCATAAGTAGGCAGCAAATGCATGTGGCTCTTACCAGGCCTGCATCTTTGAGATCAGCAGAAGCAGGCAATACCTGAACGACAGGCTCCATGATACAAGCAGCAATGCGTCCGCCCCTCTCCAATTCACTCTCATCCGCTGCCTTGTGCTATAGCTTGCATTGAACATAACCAGGCAGCAATGCATGCGATCAGTGACAGCTTGTCACTGAGTGATGTGTGCTGCTTGCAATGGCCATGAGCCGGCAGGGCCGCGTACTTTCAACTGGACAGAAGGCCTCAATAGCTGACGATAGCAGAAGCAGGTACATTGATCTCTTGACGCAAGGACACTCGATACAAAGACAATTTCAACGTAAAGACAATGCAAGTGGGAACCAAGCACTGCATTCTGACTGCAGTGGTACTCCTGAGTAAGGACCATTTGATGTAAGGACAATTTCCTGGTAACCAATGCAGTCGTTATATCGAGAGCTCACTGTAGTACCTGAATAACAGGCTCCATGATACAAGCAGCAATGCGTCTGCCCCTCGCCATGTCACTCTCAGCTGCTGCCTCATACTGTCGCATGCCAGCAGCAATGTAAGAAGTGTACACTTCTTGCGTCGCCTGCCTGCCGCTGAAAAGCTCTGCTCTGGTTGAGAACGCAAGCTGAACATCCGTGCTGTGCTGTGATACATGCTGCTGCAGCTGCGGCGGCAGGTGCACTTGCCACTGGCCCTTAGTCATGCCCGCCGTGGGTGGGTCAATGAACAAGCCTCTTGACTGAAACCTGCAAGGCACGCGTTGTTGATTGATTGGCACCTGTGCCTGCGCGAATGCAAGGTAGGAAAGCCTTACCCTGTTCCTGTAAGCCATGTAGCAGACTTACTTGATCTATTTTGTTTTTGTGAAGCTTGCATGTTGCATGTGCTTCTGTAGGTCCAGAAAATGAGCTGCATGACACAGGTGAGCACTGCTGCATGTCTCAGAGACCCGAACATGTCAGCAAGGAGTGCACGTGTAGCCCTCAAACGCAACTCGCATGGGAGACTGCTGACGATTGCCTGATGCTCAACACGATGCACGCCTTATAGACATGCAGAATGAAGACACTCTTGCCTTGACATAGGCAGTTGCTGTTATTCCCATGGTGAAGAAGACTCACCAGGGTGTCTGGTTGAAGCCCATTCACGTGCTCTAACTCTTGCATCAACTTGGTCTTAGATCAAGTCTTACCAGGGCGAGTGGCTGAAGTCATTGGAAGGCGACTGAGCCACAGCATCCATAGCATCCAGTGTGTTGCCATGGCAGCCGTTCATGAGTTCACTGTGCAATAAGCGGGCTTTGGCTTGCCAAGGGTCTGGTTGACAATGTTGTATGGTAACTGAGCTGAAACGCCCATTCACTTACTCTAACTCTTGCAGCAACTTGATCTCAGAACAAGTTCTACCAGGGTGTCTGGCTGAAGTCACCGTAGGGTGACTGAGCCACAGCGTCCATAGCGACCAGTGGATTGCCATTGGTGAGTCCAATATGCTACAGGCTTGCTTTGGCTTATATGATTTTATTGAAGCCATGCTAAGGCGACTAGGCCACATTTTATTTGGAACATTCGTCACAGTGTCTAGTTGCAATCATACTTTCCTGTTCCACCAATTGGGTTTGACTTACCAAGGTGTCTGATTGAAGTCGTTGTAGGGTGACTGAGCCACAGTATCCATAGCGCCCAAGGTATCTCCATGATAGCCATTGCTGGCACCCACTTAAGACAAGAAGTTCAGCAAATAGTTGAACCAATCACTGTGGAGCCAATGTGTCCCAGGCTCCTGTTGACTCACCAGGGGTGTCTGTCTGAACTCATTATATATCAGTTGCGCTGCAACTTCTTACTGAAATGCCTTTTGACTCACCAGGGCGTCTGATTGAAGTCATTGTATGGCGACTGAGCCACAGCGTCCATAGCGCCCAGTGTATCTCCATGGTAGCCGTTGCTGAGACCCACCACTTGCAGCTCGGGTCCCCCCTGCCAGATGACGCCTGCCCGATCATGCACATACTTGCGCATAGCCATCTTCAAGGCAACTTCAATGGCCGTTGACCTGCAGCAGCCAGTCAGCTGACCATTTGCCACCTGAAAGCTTTGCATTTGCTCATGACGGCCTGAACAGACATCCATCAGCACAGAAAACTCTGCCTGTGAGAGAGCAACACATTGGACAGTGCACAAGATGACATGGAGACAGCTGGGCATCTGTGACCATGTCTGCGCAGCCTTGGTGTGGACCAAGTTTCTGTTGGTTTGCAAACGCCAGCACCAAGCATTGCCACGGCCAGCAAGAGCAAGCAGACATTGCAATTGCAGCTCTCAAAGCACTACTGCAGGTGAGTTTGATGTACCCATTGTCTGAGAAGAAGAGCTTGTCTGCCCACCCTCGCCCGACCCCAGACAGCAGCTTTTGAGCTAAGTCAAGGGCGGGCTGATGGCCATTTTCTGGGAAGATGGGAACGATCAGACTTGTTGGCTGGCCAAAGCGTGCAATCTCTCTCTCTCTCATGCAAGACCACTGCAGGCAACTGTTACATACCCATTGTCTCAGAAGAAGACTCTGTCAGCCCATCCACACCCAACTCCAGACAATAGCTTTTGAGCCAGATCAAGGGCGGGCTAATGGGCATTTTCTGGGAAGATGACAACAGCCACACTTGTAAAGATCTGGCAGTGCGTGAAGATGCAAGACCACTGCAGGCAACTATTACCTACCCATTGTCTGAGAAGAAGACCCTATCTGCCCAGCCCCGCCCAACTCCAGACAACAGCTTCTGGGCCAGATCAAGGGCAGGCTGATGAGCGTTTTCTGGGAAGATGACATGTCCGTAGCGGCCTGCTGCGTACGCCATGCTGCTCACTAACTTAGGCTGCAGCTCTACGCTCAAGCCCTGCTTGCAAGGCAGAAGCTGATGAGCACAAAAAGCATATGCTTTTAGGCAGGCCAACAGAGTGCTTGAGTTCAGCAGGCATGAGCAGACAGGCTCAAGAGCAAGGAGCATACTCAGCACAACTTTGTTGCTGCAGCTCTGCGCTTACACCCTGCAGATCAGCCAAATCTTGATGGGCTCAAAAAGCATGAGCAAACAGGACTGCAAGGAAGGAGCTGTGCTGCTCACTAGCTTGGGTTGCAGCTCTGCACTCAAGCCCTGCGGATGAAGCAAGAGTGGATGGGCAAAGAAAATATAATCACTGAAGGCATGTGACTGGCCTGCTGCGTACACCATGCTGCTCACCAGTTTGGGCTGCAGCTCTGCACTCAAATCCTGCAGATCAGGCAATTGTTGATGGAAACAGAAAGTATGAACAGACTGGGAGGCAGGGAGCGCAAGAAATAAAGCTCTGCTGCTCACCAGTTTGAGCTGCAGCTCTGCACTCAAGCCCTGCAGATGAGGCAAGAGTGAATGGGCACAGCAAGCATAAGCTCTCAATCAGGCCAAGGGGTACAGTGGTATGGCAGACGGCGGCAAACAGGCTTAGGAGGAGACACAGGATCACCACAACATTGCTCGTTAGCTTAGACCGCAGCTCTGCACTCAAGCTCTGCAAACGAAGCAAGATCTGATGGACACTAGGCACAACAGAAGAGTAGCCCAAGAGTGCAATGATCGGCGTTGCACTGCTGAGTGCAAGCGCTGCCCACAATCCAAGCTGGCCAAATAAGCCCAGTAGCATGACAGGCATAGGTTCACAGGCTGAAGTGCAAAAACCACAAAGAGCACCACAGGATTGGTCAGCAGCTTGTACTGCAATTCTGCACTTACGTCCTGTCAAACACATCACACTGCTACCAAGTTTTGATGCTGTGAGCACACACAGTACGCTGTGATCTAGCACCATTGCACTGAGACCACATCTCAATTGAGACCAGAAGCGTGCGTACGCATCATGCAACGCCCATTAGACACAAGCACGTAATAGCCAGACAAGTCAACATCAAAATCATGGCTCACCTGAGTCCACCAGCTTGCACATGCATCATACTGCGCTTGCAGTTTTGCTGGGCCGTTCTCATTGCTAGGCTGGTACACAGCAAAGGACTCCCCACATCTGGAGTCAATCACAGTGACGCTATCTTTGAGCACAGCAACCATTGATACACTGAGACAAAACACTACTACGCTGAGGCGCTGTGTCACCTGAGTCCACCAGCTTGCACATGCATCATATTGTGCTTGCAGTCTTGCTGGGCCGCTCTCGTTGCTAGGCTTGTACACAGCAAAGGATTCCCCACATCTGGAGTCAATGACTGTAACATTGGCCGTGAGCACAGTGGAGTGCTGCGTGAATGGCCACCAGATTGTTTGCTTTGCAGCGGCTTGAGTGCTGTCCAAAAGCTTCACTGCAAAAGGAAGTAATTGATTTATTGCAAGATGCTGCTGGCATTACGCTGTCAGTGAGTACTCAGATGCATGCTAGTCGTTTTTTGATGGCTTCTGCTTTGCATGATGCTGTCAGTGCTTGTTGAGATGCATGATAGGCAAGCTTGTGCTGGTGGGACAGGCTGAGCACAATGCCTTTTGAGATTGCTGCAAGCCATACTTGTGTGGATCTTCCATGCTTAGCATAAAACTGTTGTTGTCTCATGCTGACCATACTTGTTTTGGTGAGTGGTGCTTAGCATTGGGCTGTCACTGAGTTACCATATGCATGTTAGCAACAGCTAGGAAGATGATGAGCAAGCCTAATGCAATGCAGCAGTCCCGTTTGCAGGTAGAAATCAAGTTTGTGATATACGCAAGTAGAAGAGGCATTCAACACCCAAGACAGCGACTGCTCTTCAAATGACAAACATGACAAGGCAGAGAGGTCAAGACTGACGCACAAAAAGTCAGCAACAACTATGGCTCAACCTTGTGACTACGGCACAATTGCAGAGGCATGCAATGCAGTTATGGAGAAAAGGGCGCTACAGCGCTGGGCATGCTTCAAAGACAGAGTATGAAGACTCATGACTCTGAACAGCACAGAACATAACTTACAGCGCTGGGCGTGGTTTTGAAGCAGATGCTGAATTAGGTCATCAAAGGCTGGATCGCAGTCCTTAAGCCACTGCTGCAGCTCCGGATCCAGAGCGTCCATGTCCCTGCAGGTCAAAACAATACTTCACAGCCACATTGCTTGCAGTTTGTTGCACAAGGCTAGCAATACAGATTATAAACCCTAAACCAAAACCCTAAATCCTTGCGTGTCAGGCCATAGCTGCAAGCCATGTTGCACACACCTTCCGCACAAAGCTGGCTTTGCAGCACATTCATGTCTCTGCAACTCAAGCAACAGCTCAGAGCCGTGTTGTATGGGCTCTCTGCACAAAGCAAGCTTTGCAGAGCGTCCCTCTGAGTCAATCAGCAGCTCAGAGTCAGGTTGCATGCGCTCTCTGCACAAAGCAAGCTTTACAGAGCATCACTCTGAGTCAATCAGCAGCTCAGAGTCAGGTTGCATGCGCTCTCTGCACAAAGCAAGCTTTACAGAGCGTCACTCTGAGTCAAGCAGCGGCTCAAAGTCAGGTTGCATGCGCTCTCTACACAAAGCAAGCTTTACAGAGTGTCACTCTGAGTCAATCAGCAGCTCAAAGTCAGGTTGCATGCGCTCTCTGCACAAAGCAAGCTTTACAGAGCGTCACTCTGAGTCAAGCAGCAGCTCAAAAGTCAGGTTGCGTGCGCTCTCTGCACAAAGCAAGCTTTACAGAGCGTCACTCTGAGTGAAGCAGCACTTCACAGTCAGCTTGCGTGTGCATAACGTACCAGGTTGTAGATGCTGCGACAGCTTGCAGCGATCCTGACAGCAGCAATCAGCATCTTTCAGGTTTTGTGTTGCCAGCAGATGGACCATCAGGAAAGATGCTGTAAATGTTCATGATCAAT
This sequence comes from Trebouxia sp. TZW2008, assembly GCA_002118135.1. NCBI lineage: Eukaryota > Viridiplantae > Chlorophyta > Trebouxiophyceae > Trebouxiales > Trebouxiaceae > Trebouxia > Trebouxia sp. TZW2008. The sequence goes on along the minus strand of BDIU01000052.1, from coordinate 3,693 downwards.
GACCCGTCAAGACAGTATACAAACCAATGTGTTGTTAGTTGCTCACGCATCAATGTGCAGTGATTGCATTGCCGACCCAGACTGAAGTGCTGCTGGCAGATGCTTTGGCAGAACCGCAACCTCTGTGTCATCTTCCACATTTGCTCTGATGGCTTGACTGAGTGCATCTGGCGGTGACATGTCAACTATAAACTTTAGTGTGTCATATACGTAATAGGTTCAATGTTTGGGATGCACACCTAGACTGAGGTGCTGCTGGCAGATGCTTTGGCAGAACCACAACCTCTGTGTCAGCCTTCACATTTGCTCTGATGGCTTGGCTGTTTGAATCTGCCAGCTGGCTGTCAGCCATGACTACGACCGGTACGTCATAGCCCCTTGTTGACAGAGTCTCATAGGCAGACAGGCTGGTTGAGATTCCTCCTAGCCTGCTGTCAGCGACTAGTATGGCTGGCAGTCGTAACAGACGCCAACAGTCACACTGCACTTGCAGTCAGCAAATTCATTTATTCATTCATGCATTGTAAACGTGGGCTAGGCAGGCTCAGCAGGCCCATCTAGGTACGTACAGAAGCAAGCAACTGTCTCCAATCAGTCAGCAAAGCCAGGTCAGAGAGGCAGCCTTGAGGACTGATGAGCTGTTTGTTTGATGACAACTCAGCAGTTGCACTGTACTGGAATTTTACCCTTCTTCTGGCCTAGCATGCTTACATGTGATGCGTGAGTCATGGGCCTCAGTATGAGCATAGCAAAGCGATTTGCTCATAAGACATTTGCTACTGGTCAAGATTGCTGTCTGATACAGGCTTGCTCTGATATGCAGCTATCACAGCTATCACACGTGAGACCATGTGGCTTGTGGCATGCTCATGCTATGCTTGAATAGGGCCACAGCTGGAAAGCGCCCTACCTGAAGGGAGCCAGAAGGGGCCGGGCTGGCAGGGCCCCCAGCTGTCTCAACCAAAGTCAAACTAGGCAACTGCTCTGCGTAAGCAAGTTGTGCTGCTGAGTTCAGGTGCTCCAGTACAGCGGCCTGCAGCTGTGAATCTGACACTGGGCGACCTGTGAAATCACAGACTGCTTGCAGCTATACAGAAGAAGCTGCAATACAATGTATTTGCAGACTGACATGTAAAGCTAGATGACCTGTGAATCCGCAAAGTGGCAGCTAATGGCCTTGAAAGGCATGCCTTGCAGCTTAAGACACTCTGCAAAGCGCGTAATGATGTGAAAGATATGAGGCATGCTATGTTACAAGTGATGCATATGGTGTACGAATACGTGCTTTTGCCTGCACCACGTACATGACTTGAGTGAATGGCTTGTTCTGGTGAGTTGACCAAGCCTTGGCAGTGCTGTTTGAGAATGAATAATATGAAATTATATGAAAAGGTCACACGTTCCAGCACATGTGCTAGGTTTGTGTGGCGCATATCCTATGATTCTGAATGATTGATGGATTTGCCAGAGGACACAGGCCATGCTGTCGACATCAAGAAGCGCCGAATCTTTGCAACAGGTTGGCACACTCTTTTGTGAGACGGGAGGTCTATAAGCACAAGCACTTTCATATCACTGACTGCTGCAAGGCTCTGCACCTAGCTGAGTGTGTTGCTTTCAGACCTGACTGGGCTCACCTTCTTTCTGCACTGCCACATGTGGGCTGACGGGCTGACTCCAAGCAAAAGTGGTGCTGGCTGAACTGGTCTTGACGGGCTGAAAGTGGTTCTGTGGCTGCTGCTTGAACAGCTGTGCAGCATGCTCGCCAAGCTGGTGTCTAGCATTGATTGCAAGAGCCTGCATGCATGAAGTGCATGCTGGGCTATGTGGTTTTGAATGATGTTTGCAGAGGCTTGTTGTCAGCGCGTACCACTAGCCTGGCATCACTGTCTTGTGGAAAGCCTGTTTGCACCGGTTTGAGGAAGTCCAGTCTTAGCTGCAGACACAGTGTTTCTCAGCACTTGCCACCTGTGTTGTTAAGGGGAGCGTCTCAACAATGCTAAGGACCTTGTTGCGTTGCGCTGATCTGGCTAGGCCAGCAGAAACCATTGTCTTTCCGACATCGGTGTTTGCCCCCCAGATCATGTACGACGGGTGCGTCACTGGCACACATGGCGACTGTGCTGCTGCTGTCGTTACAGAACGGGCATACAAGCGCAGGGCAAAAGGGAGGTCATCCGCAAGCTGTCGGAACTTTACCTCACAGATCCCGCACCCTTTGAGGAAACTGCTGAGCATGTGACTTGTCAGCGCTCGTAGCTATGCCAATGTCGGTTAGACGTTGTGGCAAATGTTGTGTGTTGTGAAGTGACGGCTCTGAAACCAAGAAATGCAAGATGATGCATTTTCCTGTCAAGAAAGACCTCAAATGCTCGCGGTCAGTGCGTGCTGTCGTTTCTTGTTACCTGCTGTGCTTGCCCGCACCTGAGTCAGGATCTCTCGCTGTTCACCTATCATATTCAAAGCTGACAATCATTGCAAGTTTCCTTAGTGAAATCAGTATTTGAGCTCTTGTTGGGGCACCATCGGGCTTGTGGTTTAAGGCTCTGGCTGGATGTAGCAATGACAGCTGATCCTCTGTTGCATGTTGTGGTAAAGCTACGGAGTACACAGGAGCTGATTTGCTACATGAAAGCTGCAACTCTGGCAGCTGAGGTTTACAGACTATCTGAACAGTTTGCTCTGTTATTGATCAACATGATCTTGTAATTAATATTTCATCAGGCCAAATAGGCTCAATATATATATTTGCATGTCTGACGTCTGACCATAGGGTTTATTACAGTGAGTCATAGGGTTTTGTCAAGGTTTGTCAAGGTACTAAGCAGGTGTGAGGCGGGAGTGTGACTAAACCATTACATAACCCTGCAGATTCAAACGTTAGGTTTTATGAATCTGAAAACACTCAGCCATCTGTCCAGATTTCAAACCTACCAAAGGAACAGTATTATCCTTATTTTCCCTATCATCCTGACATCCTAATACTTTACACTGTACATTCTTCTTATTTTTGAAGAATTTAGTAATGATTACGTCAAAGTGTCCTACTGTCCTGCTGTCCTGGCAACTTGCTGTGGCTGCAGAGTTATGCTTCAGAATTCAGGTTCTGGAGCAGAAGTCGCTGGGACAGCGGTACAGCTGGACAGCTCTGTGCAGGGGCTCCCCCCCACAACCCCCCCTGCTTCACCCAGAGCCCGCAGGGGTCTGGCACAGAGCCGCAGAGCCTTGCACACAGATGCTGCAGAAGTTGCGCGCACGGCTGCAGAACGCTGGCCCAGAGAAGCTGCAGTGATGGCTAGAGTTCTGTCCACGTGGCGGGACTCTGGATGCAGTCACGTGTAGGTCTACGTACAGATGCGCAACTTTCTGATTTCTACAGATTTCTGTATGTTTTTTCTGTGGGAAGTGTGAGACTCTCAACATGTCTACCGCTTACGCGACATTTAGTTGGAGCACCTGCAACTGGCCATCAGGCAACTCAAGGACATCAAACAGTCCAAAAAGCCCTTTGAAGTAGAAGAGTTCTGCAGCCTAGAGAACGACCTCTCTCATTTGATCACTGAGCTGCTCGACGCTCAGACGCAAGATGGACCCTAGCAAGAAATTAGGGCAGCCCTAAAAGGGATTCTAAGAGCGACGTCGAAGTCTACGTTCGCTCATGAGGATAAAGCCCGGATCAATACAATGGTGGAG